>LNAC01000028.1:1521672-1623997 GCA_002007465.1 Ailurus styani | reverse complement strand
GGGGGGGAGTGTGTGCGTGCACACGTGCACACAGATAGGCAGGACGGAGCTGCAAGAAGGGGGAAAGCATCTCCTTGCCTCGCTGGGGTAAGGAGGTAGAGGCAAGTTTTCCACAACCCTCCCCTCTGCCGCCAGTCCTCTTCTGCTCTGGAAGCAAAGATTTTTTTCATTGAACACACAGCAACATAGACCCTAAGATCTTGAAAACCAAAATTAAAGCAATTACTATTTCCTGGTTACATGAGGACAAAGCTCTCAGCTCGTTTTGTTTGTTGTCTTTGGGAAAATTATTTCTCGGTACAAAATAACCACCGTTGCACAGGGCGCTGCAATCCAGACTGGCCGACAGGTCACCACTAACCATTTACCACATGTCTGGCCGATCCTCCGTGACTTGATCGGAGACTAAACGGGCAGTCTGGAGTATTTCTTGCAAAAACAAGCTATAGCTCAAAACTAAGAAAATGGCAAATCCCTGACACTGAAATGAAATGAGTGATGAGATGAATCAGCATCTCCCTGGGGAAATTCATTTATACTGTTGCTTTAAAACAAAAAACAAAAAACAAAACAAAACAAAACAAAAAAAAACCACCACCCTTAAAGAAGGATGTTCTCTCCTAACAAAAAAATATAGAATTCTGACCAAGACGCCAGAGAGTGACTTACTGAATTACAAGGGGTTAAGCAATTAAGGATGGTTTTTTGAGAAAGACCTGGGCTGAACAGTGTGATAGTTGGGGGCGGGGGGTTCAGCATCAGAGGACACCGGTCACAGCTGTCCTACTCCAGCCCTGAACTGTGAGAGGACATGGCGTCCCAGGGAGCCAAGCAGCTGCTGAGAACCAACATGTGGCTGCTGCTTTACTGGCCACGCTGGGCAGGGTGCCCCAGCCTCCCCACAGCCCCAGGGCCCAGCAAACATCTGAAGCCACAGCACCTGGCTCTCCTGAACTAGACAGGCTGGTCTTTTCGATACATGGTTTCTGAAACAAAGTACATGTAAGTACCTTGATTTTTAAACAACGCAAATAATTTGCTACAGGTATTATTTAAGTTAAAAATTTGGAAAAGAAACATTTTTCAATACACAAGATGCGTCGTCATAGACTAAGTTCCCAGAAGGAAAGACGGGTAACTTCCCAGGAAGTGAAGACGGGTAACTCCAGATTAAAACCTACAGTTTTGGGGTACCTGGATGGTGCTGTTGGTTAAGCGTCAGACTCTTGGTTTCGGCTCAGGTCTTGATCTCAGGGTCATGGGATTGATCCCTGCGTCCAACACTGAGGTCACCGCAAAGTCTGCGTGGGTTTCTCTCTCCCTCTTTCTCTGCCCCTCCCCCTGCTCTCTCTCAATCTCTAAGTAAGTCTTAAAAATAAAAACTACAGTTTTGAGGGCATGTGTGGCTCAGTCGGTTGAGCATCCAACTTTGATCTCAGCTCGAGTTACCATCTCAGGGCCATGAGACCCAACCCCGTGTCACATGGACATGGAGCCTGTTTAAGATTCTCCCTTCCTCGGGCGCGTGGGTGGCTCAGTGAGTTAAAGCCTCTGCCTTCGGCTCAGGTCATGATCTCAGGGTCCTAGGATCGAGGCCCGCATCGGGCTCTCTGCTCAGCAGAGAGTCTGCTTCCTCCTCTCTCTGCCTGCCTCTCTGCCTACTTGTGATCTCTCTCTGTCAAATAAATAAATAAAATCTTTAAAAAAAAAAAAGATTCTCCCCTCTTCTAGCTCCTCCCCACCACTCATGCGTACTTGTGCTCTCTCTAAAAAATAAATTTAAAAATAAATACTAGAGGGACGTATGTGCTCCCGCATGCACACACATGACCCAGTGATAATAAGACTGGACCTGCTGGAGCACCAGCCAACACATCTCACAACACAAATGGTTTCACAACAGACTTGTAATAACCCTCCCGGGACCTGCTACCCAGTGCTCATTCCATCCGATGCCGGGGCCATCACCAGTGGTCCTGGGACACTGACGAAGGAAGCAGAATGCTCCATCCAAGGAGAGAGCTTCAACAAGTCATGCAAGGGGCAGCACCCTGTTGGAGACAGGCTCCCAGGGAACGGGCCTTACCAGGTGTGGGCCTTTGGAAGGTTGTCTGTGTTGGCGTCGATCAGGTGGATGGTGAAGAGCCGGGGCCCTGCCGCGCCTGTAGAGCCTTACGAGAAAACATTCTAGTTAATGCACGTCAGAGGCAGGGCCTGGGCCTGGCCCCCCTGCCGACCACACCCTTAGCCCAGCACTCAGCAGGCCATCCTGCCCAAGGTCACGGGCTTCACCCGGCAGCATGAGCCCCTACCTGGCTTGGCATTGGCCGACAGTGGCCATCCAGGGCCCCATACTGACATTCTAGAAAATCACAGGGGCAGAGCGAAGACCGGTGAGAACACTCCTCCTGTACCCTGGCCACGAACCTACTCAAGCGGGGGTATCTGGAGAGTAAAATCCTTAAACTACCAGTGATACTTTTTTTTTTTTTGAACAGAAATTTTTAGCCAGCAGGCCCACTACCAGCAGAGGCAGCAGAGTTATAACAAAAGCAAGACCCAAGGTCATGAAATCTCCCCAGACAGAGATACGACAGGAAGAGAAAAAGACACAAACACCTGGGACAAAAGCCCAAGGGGATGGAAGGAACTTCTGTCACTCAGAGAAGTCCTTGAAATATGGAAACGTCTACAGGGAATATTCTGTATGTGAAATATATCTGCTGTCACTATTAATATGCAAAGTTCCACTCACTAAGTCTTAATATACAATTATACTTCACCTCTTTCCTTCTGGCTCTCAGGGTTATCAAAAATCTGGATATCAGATTTTTTTTTTTATCACAGTCGGAAGGGATGAGAGGATGGATACCCAAACTGAACAGTGGAGCCTCTCAGGCAGTGCATGTGCATAGAGAACAAAACCGAAGCCCAGGGAAGACCTCTGGCATTAATGACCGACATGGCAGACAGACAGTCCATCTCCCGAGACCCAGGCCAGGCCTCTCTCCCCCACACTCAGGACTGCATTGAGAAAACTGCTATCAGAAGACTCAGAAATTAATCCACGGTGCACTTTAAAAACTGATTTCTTTCCCCAAAGCCTTGCTGCTCTTCATACCCTCCATCAACCAATTCTACAGGGGAAAAGGAGGGCTGCGCTCCACGGGGCCCTTCCTCACTCAGGTCTTGGCCGGTTCCGCCGGGAGCGTGCACCCAAGCTGCCCAGCACCTGCCGTGGCTGCCACACTGCCCCCGCCCCACCCCCGCTCCTCCTCCCTCCCCCCAGCCACGTCCTGCCTATGGAGCCCGTGGCCCGCAGGGATGCTGGGAAAGGCAGGTTTGACAGGAAGCTGGCATTCTCTCCTCCATAGTCACAGCTATTTTCTTAGGCAAGGGATCGTATAGCCTTGAGCGCCGGGAGCCAGCAGATGGAAGAACGACTACAGCTCTTGTACTATGTACTGTGAGGGTAAGAGGGTCTCTACAGCCCCTGGGAGGGAGTGCGGCCCCTCCGGGATGCTGAGCAGTTGTTAGGAAGCAACACGGGCCACACCCTTTCCTAGCAGACGTTTCCGGAATCCTGCCAGGGCCTGGCAGGCGATGCCCCTGGGGGAAGACAGGTGGGGCCAGGAGCCCCGCCTCCACGTCAGTCACCTTGCAAAGCCTTGAAGCCTTGGAGAGGGACCCGAGTGGACCCGGTCACAAACTGCAGGAGCCTGGCCCTCCTCTCCTCGTCGAAGGTCTCCACGGCCTGCCAGAACCACCGGACAATGTTGCTGTCGGCCACGCAGTGCTTCAGCCGAGTGTTGGACTTCCAGTCACTCACATCGATTTTATCCAGGCCGCCAATGATCAGCTGGGAAAGCATTCGGCTGCAAGTTAGTCCCCGAACGTACAAACCAGGGTCATGACATGCCCCCCCCCGCCCAATCCCCGGCCGGCTCCAGTTCCCAGGACATGAGAGGAGGAAATTTCTTTTGTCTGAATAAACGAGCCCCAGACTTGGACAGGCAAGGATATCAGCAGTGTGCCTGACAATGCCACCGCAGGCTGCTTTCGGATCCCCACCTTGGGGCTTTCTTAAATCCACATCTGTGTTCGAGGTGTTGTACCACATCGG
The DNA here is from genome assembly GCA_002007465.1 of Ailurus styani. NCBI lineage: Eukaryota > Metazoa > Chordata > Mammalia > Carnivora > Ailuridae > Ailurus > Ailurus styani. The sequence continues at coordinate 1,619,874 of LNAC01000028.1, read as the reverse complement.
TGAGGAGTTGGTACAAAAGAACCAACTGGCAAGACCGAAGGGGTGGACTGTAAAATGGGGCCACATCCCAGGGACCTTGGGGGCTGGAACAGGCAGAGCTCAAAGGCCGGAGGGGAAGGACCATGGTGGGAGTCGCATACGTGTGTCTGCCTGGGGTGGGAGGTGCCTCAGCAGGGACAGAAGAATTTCACAACCCTGAGCCATTTGGCATCGGAGGTGGATAAGAGATGAATGAAGCACTATGTTCAAGCTCATGAAGTGTGATTAAGGGAGACAATAACACTTTGTTCTGAGTCTAATAATAGCCAGAACAAAAACAGAAAACTGACGTGCTGGGAGAATCTGGTTATGTATGAGATAATTCCTCCATGCAAGGTGACTACACAGGAGGGGGTTAGGAACCTCCACTGATAGAGAGTCTGAAAAATAAGATAAGCCACAGAACACCCAGCACGACGTCCAGAGAAGGATCTGGACTGGCTGCCGCCAAGTGGACAGACACCAGGCCTGGTCCCTAACAGGCTCAGCCACCCTCAATGCCCCATTCACTCTAGCCCTGTTATTCTGGAGCCCCGAAGAGCCTGGCCCTGCTGGGGAACAGGCGATCCTCACTCTGCCACCAGGTGTAAAACAAGAAAACACTGATCACATTCACGACCTTGAATGCGAACTTGGCTGGTGAGCACATACCTCTAGTTCCTTCTGGTCAAAAGGTTTCAGTAAGTGTTGAGGAATGAGTTCATTAAATCCCTTCTGAAGAGCTAAGAACTGGGCTTCAATCCCCCTCATGAACCTCCAATTTACATACAACCTGAAAGACAATGTCACAAAAGTTGGAGGCAGTACCAAACGGTTCAAGAGAACAATTCATCCTCCGTAGTAAGTTCGCCCCTCATCTGCTGAACCTAACACCCTGCCACCAGGCCTCCCCGGGGGGGGGGGGGGGGGGGGGCNTAGGACCGGGTTAAAAATAAAAGTCAGCACAGGCCCTGACACATTCCGACGCTTTGCTAAAAATAGCAGTAGGATTAGCCTGACCTGTTACAGCAAGTGCCGTCATTTAAAAGTAGATTTGAAAATAAGATACGGGGACGCCATGAGAGCCACGTGCCAGTCTGGCTGCCCAAGCACTCCCGACGTGCCCACGTGCTTCCAGATTTCCAAGTGTAAGCAAGTCATCGTTTCTTTGCTGTCAGAGGTGGGACCACAATGGAGCAGACTTCCTTGAGACTGATCTCAAGGAAACTTCCAGGCTCCACTTCTATGCTCACCACCTTCACACCCAGGATCAGGAGGCCACTTGCAATCCCTTCTGTCACTTGGGATCGGGGGTCATATTGTCTCTTCAATAGGTCAGGCCTCATGGCCATGCGGAGCTCCCGCCACGGAAGCCGACGGTTCAGTTACTGTGATTCTGGTCACACGTGCTGGTGGGGACAGGGAACCCTCCAACAGTGAGGGACCCCTGACCATCTAAATGTGGACCCAGCTGTGCCCAGGACGGCCCCGGGCACCCAGATGCCCCACTGGCGGCCACCAAGGTCCCCTAGAACATTACCGGACATATTCTTTCTTGTTCTCCTCTGTGACAGGAACATTTCGTCCATTGGGTTTCAGTTCGTGCTGAAGAATCCTCCCGAAAGCATTGTGTTCCACACAGAAAGTGTGGTCTAGCACAGGGGTGATATCGTTCTCTCTGTCAGAGTTAACACAAGACGCGTGTCAGACCTTTGCCACAGTACAGCAGAGAACAGAACACAAGCAGGAACGATCGGGGGACAGACAGACATCATTGACCGCCTGCCACCCCAGAGCTGCAGGAAGGAGAAGAGGGGAGCCGCGGGCAAACACAAAGCCTGTGCCAGCGCAGGGGTGTGCGTACTGGGAGGAGCCAGGGGACCCCAGCTCCACATCCATGTGCCCTTGACTCTCGGCTTCCCCCTTCACAGGAAAGGGATGGCAGCTCTGTCATTCTGTGATTTTACAAGACATGGTGACCTGATTGAGGTCAGGTCATGGTGACTCAACTGAGTCTCTGAACAAAAGGGAGGGATACACGAAGAGTCAACTGAGTCAAAGGAAAAGCCACCTGCAGGGGACACATCTAGACGATACCGTCCCCCCCTTTCGAGGCAGCCATTCACACAAAGTAGTGTTCGAGAGAGTTTAAACGGACTCCTCTGCCTGCCGAACTTCTGGCAACGCAGACAGAGTGAAAGCTCTCCCGCGGGCTGGAGGCCCTCCCCCTCGCAGACTGCCCATTCCCGGGGGGGCGTGCCAAGCGGGGCCGACAGAGCACGGGACGCAACTGAGTTCAGCTCCTTGGCACGTCCTCCCTCTGCCACAGCCTGCATCTCTCGCTCCTGTGGACTCCGGTCACTCACAAGAACCTGCGACACCCACGTCACCATGGAACGGGGCCAACTACTTTCAAGAGCATTTTAGGAGAATTCTAAAACAAAGGTGACTAGGGGCGCCTGGGTGGCTCAATGGGTTAAGCCTCTGCCTTCAGCTCAGGTCATGATCTCAGGTTCCTGGGATCAAGCCCCGCATCAGGCTCCCTGCTCAGTAGAGAGCCTGCTCCCCCCTCTCTACCTGCCTCTCTGCCTACTTGTGATCTCTCTGTCGAATAAATAAAATCTTTTTAAAAAATAAAAAATAAAACAAAGGTGACTAAGTAGAATTTTTCTTGATCCTTTTCTTGTATCAAATACTTTGACATAAGGTACTTCGATACTAATTTTGTTTTTGGTACTTTACAACCAGAGATTAACCAGAGACACCCCCCCCCCCAAGAGAGTCAAAAGCAAACCACCCACCCATCTGTCAGGCCCGGGGACTAACATCTGTGATCCTTCCTTAAGAATTTGAAGAGACAACAAAAGAAATTAGCCCATGAAGTGAAACTGGCCAAACATCATGAAGAACATTAAATCAATTATTTCTTATTAAATCTACTTTTACGCATCTGGTTGTAAAACAGCATTTCCTTTTTTTCTCTTCAACTTCACACCCACCCCTCAAAAACATTCACATGCACGCAGACACACAGAATCAATGTATCTGGCATCCAAGACGGTGGCTGTGCACAAATCCGCCGTTGTCCGAAACAGTAAAGCTGTACTTACAGAATCCACACTAAACTCTTATGTAATTCTGGATCCACCGACTCCAAATCTGAGAGTTGGATGGGCTTCCCCAGTAGCTGCTTATAGAAGGGAACGGTGAAACCCCCATTGATGTAGTGTCCATGGAACACAGCGAGACCCATGATCCGGCCCACAAAATGGAAATAAGACAGATGGTCCTGTAGGGGGCACCAGAGAACATGAAGTCATCAGAAAAAGGCGTGGCCAAAGTGGATACCTTGCGCTTTCTCCCAGCTTCTGGGGAGAATGAACTGCCCCATCACAACCACTGACTTGGTTACTCGCAGGTTGTGCTCAGGGATAGAGAAAAGAAAGCTGGTTAGGTGGTCAAAACCCAGAGCACATCTTTTGTATAGATCATCTGAGCATATGAAAGGCCTTAATTCAAACACCTACCTCCTCGGGATTGCAACATCATTTGTGGCACTCAGTGTAGAAGGAAAATGCAGAACCCCTTACCCAAAAATTAAGAATTTCAACATGGCAACCGCAGAATCAAACCAAACGCAGGCCCTTCTAAGTGCAGGGCGCCCTGGGAAGCCAGCCCCACTCCTCCTTCCCACTGCGCTACCAAAAAGAGAGTAGAGGGCAACCCCTCCCGAGCCCCTGGAGAAAGCAGAAGAGAAAAAATAAAAAGAAGGAAGACAAAACAAAAAAGAACATAAAGGAAAATTCTCTGCACATGAAGCATTCTAAACCAGAGCTCTTCTGGTTTTTAACAGGGAAACACACATCTCTGCTTTCAGTCCGAATTATAATCAGAATTCATCAAAACTTCATTTCCACTTAGGCTCTCTCACATTTGAATGCTGGTAGAGTACAGCTGGTCCCTGACTGTCTCAGGGGCCATGGGCTCAGTCAGCAGTGGTGACCACAGGACACAGCCCCCTGCGGAGAGACCTCCATGTGCCTGCTGCCCAACCTCAGGCCGGTCACTCACCCTGTGCTTACGTCTTCCTCTCAAGCGAGCAGCTAGGAGTGCCAGCTCTTGTGGCCAAAAAGGCCAACTATGGAAAATTCCAATTTTGACTGGGAGAAGATGGACTTCAAAGCCCATGTCTCAGAATGACACGGTCAACAAATACAGTCCTCATACCTCAGTTCACCCAATTGGCGATAAAGGGCTTTGAGTATTCTGAGCAGCTCAGTTTCACTCTTGCTATCTCTGAAAATAACATACCCAGCAATCCCAGGCACGTAACACTCAGGAGAGAAATCATTCACCTTAATCCCACTCTACCTTTCAGTGTCTATTTACCAGAGACTCAGAGCAAGTCTACAACGAATAAACCAAGGATAGAGACCAAACCTGGAAATCCATTTTAAAAAATGTTCCAATTTGCCCCCTCTTCATTTGTGAATACTTACGGGGTTGATTGAAGAATCTGGGTTGATTTGCAACATGTAAATGTTGTCCGTAGAATACTGGAAGAGTCCATAATACGGATTCAACATTTCATGGCACAATAAGTAAAGCCACTCCCTAGGAACAACAACAATGAAAGCCATTTTATACATGCGAAAATGTCCGGTCTTCGGTCTCAACCAAAGGACTGGTTCCCTGGCCCTGGAAGGCCCTACTGGTGGGTTACCCAGATCTGAGACAAGGGGACCTGCACAGACTGGGAAGTAACAACTTGCTTCTGGTCGAATGAGAGATGATGGTTCTTCTGGCCCAGACTCCCACAGCTCTGAAGCTGAAGAAGACCTGTGTCAGGACCCAGAGTCAGGCCCACCTCCCACAGGCAGTGTTCTCAACAGTTACCTGGTCAGCTTTCCCGCACCTCAGCTAAGATGCTCTCTGCTATTGTGCAAAGATCCACATCTCAGGTGATGATGCTCATGATGTAATAATGGACAAAAGTACAATTAAGAAGGACCAAGATCCTAGTTTTATTTTAAAAAGTGTGCACACGCGCACATATACACAAAACAGGAAAGATATCTACATGGAGCGTAAAGAAAGGAGGAGGATTTATACTGACATCCCAACAGCAGTTACTTGAGAATTAGCATTCTGGGGCATTTTCAGTTTTCCTTTGCTTCTTTCTAGAAAGTTCTTAAATTTCCAATTGTAACATGTTATCAACACTTAAGTGAGAAGAAGATATTTCACAGTCTGGGGAGATGGATTAAGAATGACTTTTGCCCTTCATAATCTATTTTGCTGAATTCTTATCTTTTGCCATAAACATTTATTGCTTTTTTTTTTTTTTTTTTGAGAGAGTGAGAGACCGCGCACGCGAGCAGGGACGGGACAGAGGAAAAGAGAATCCTAACCAGGATCCACACCCAGTGCAGAGCCTCATGCAGGGCTTGATCTCACGACCCTGAGATCATGACCTGAGTCAAAATCAAGAGTCAGACACTCAACTGACTGAGCCACCCAGACGCCCCAACATCTATTGCTTTTATAATTTAAAAAAAACAAGCTTAATACTTAATAAGATTAATTCTAAGAATTCTAAAATCTGGATGGGATATCTAAGAATAAATTATTTTCAGAATTCCTATATATTCCAATCATTTCATTATTTTAAAAAGCCCCAAATTAGAAAAAACAAACAAAATAAGCACTCTCAATAGAATCTGTAGGAATCTGGGGAAAATATGGGAAAAACCGTACCCACGCACCTGTGGCATTTATAAAAAAGACCCTTTTTTTCTTTATTCAAAACTCCTCTCAAATGAATAAACTTCATTAAGATAAACAGCCCCAAGTTTTATTCTGGAATTTCTTACTGTGTTAAATAGAAAAGGCAGAGAATTGAGAAAGATTATGAAAGGATAAGCACACATGCAAATAATCCAAGAAAACTGTGAGAGTAAACAAAAAAGGATCAGACCACAACAAAATTATCAAACTCAAAAGAACAGAAAGGAAGTGCCAGAAGCAATGAGACTCCAAATGTTACAAAATTCTTTACTAGAAAGACAGAATTCTCCAACTATAAGACCTGGATTCATCCCCAAGTTTCAGAATTTGGGTTTGAGAAGAGTCATTTTCCGAAGCCAAGGACCTGCAACTGTCTAGACAGGAAGTGATTAAAATACAAGCAAACATTCTGACCATGTCACACACGGAGGTAGGGAGGCATATTAGGTATGTTAAGGAAGTGGTAAGGGGAGAGCTAACTATACAGGCAAAATGGTTTTTTAACAATACAGGAAATGGTTCAGAACCAAACACTGAGGAAGTAAGTGTAGACTGATTCTCATCGACCAATGAATGCAGGCACACATACTTGGGATTTAAATCTCTCTAAAGCTCTCTGAGATACGTCTGATCCCCTATAGACATGAGGAAGGATCTGAGGGGTGAAACAACGCAAGACCCAACCGCAGGCAGGAAAGCCAGGGCTCACAGCTCTTCCCACTAGAGCGTCATGTCAACCAACAGAGCTCCCCAAAGACCTCTCCAGGTGGAAGACTTGGAAAAAAATGGGACATCTGGAAGAAACAGAACTCCTACCACATGAAACCAAGCTATTCACATGTGGGCCTACCAGCCATGCAAAGGAACGATGATAGGTTGGAACAGTTCAGGATACTGAATTTCTGAGACTATAAAGGAAATAGCATAGAAGATAAAATGCAAGTGGTCTGATTTGAATTGTTGGAGCAAATATGAATGTGTAACTAGGAAGATTCTCAGCTACAAAGGAGGACAGAAAGCCTAATCCTCTTGGCCTGAGACAGAATTTGTGTTATCAAAGGCAAACAGAAGTTACATTTGCCAAAAGAAAGATGGTTTCTAGAATCGAGATCAAGAACTTCAAGAAGAACCTTGGGATAGTCTTGAAAGGAAAAAGGTTTTCCATGGAGAGCTGGTGCCGATATGAGCTCACTACTAGACAAATGCGTGCCTTTCTGCACCCTGTATTATAGGCGGACTTGGCGAGAGGAAGGGAGGAGGGCAGAGAGAGGCAGTGGGAAGGAAGAAGGTGGAGGACTCATTCCATCCAAGGCCAAAGGGCAGATCGTGACTCCTCACTTTTTAATTCTTTTCTTTTGGCTTCTGAAAAAAGTCCCAGTTGTACCCAAAACCCAGATGAGGCCACTTATAATGCTTATCAGAACATAATTTTTCTTGGGGTAGCTGCTATAAGGCTGAGAATTTGCCCTAAATGGGGAGCATGTGATGTTGTCCTGTCCCCTGACTTCCCAAAACACATCCTCACAGGAGCACGGGCCTCTTCAGTAGCCTCTGAGCTGGGGTTTTAGAATTATTTGTGTAATCCTTTCATTAACATCAGTACCTCATGAGATTAAGAACGCCTTTGGATGGGGACTTGGGAGGGGTGAAGGGGGCAGAGAACACGTCACTTTGTGCCCTATTGTATCCCTAGAGCCTAGCACATGGTAGAGTCTCGACATTTAGTGGTTAATGAATAAACACAATCCTTACAAGAGCATACAAATTACAGGGGTGTTCATGAAGAAGATTCGGTCATGTGAAGATTTCATCATAGATGATATATTAGAAGTGAATTTTTTCATCTTATATTTTGTTACCCTGGAATCCATAAATGAGTATGTTATAGTAACATAAAAAGATAAAGTGCTGAAGCAGTGCCGCTGGGAACAACAGTACGGAGATTCCCCCAAAAATTAAATATAGGAATACCGTGTAATCCAGTAATTCTACTACTGGGTATTTACCCAAAAGAAAACGAAGACACTAATTCAAAAAGTCTTTCGCGCTCCTCTGCTTATGGCATTATTTACAATAGCCAAGATGCAGAAGCAACCTCAGTGTCCACGGACAGACAAATGGGTAAAAACATGATGTACATGCACGACGGAATGTCAATCATCTTGTGATCTGTGACCACACGGATGGACCCTGAGAGTATGATGCTGAATGAACTAAGACAAACACAAATACCATGTGATTTCATTTATACGTGGAGTCTGAAAAATACAGCAAACCAAACGAACAAAGCAGAAGCAGACCCGTAGAGACAGGGAACGGATGGTTGCCGGAGGTGAGGGGCCGGCGGGCGGGGGAGGCATGAAATGGGTGAAGGGGGTGGAGGGTGCGGGAATGAGGCAGTCACGGGAGGAAAGGCACAGCCCAGGGACATGGTCAGTGGCGTGCAGGAGCACTCGCTGTACAGTGACAGGTGGCGGCCACACTCGTGGTGAGCAGAGCCTAAGTGTTTACAAAACACTGAGGTGCACACCTGAAACTAAGGTCATGTTGTGTGTCAAGTATACGGCAATAAAGTAACAACTTGGAGATGAGCAAATAAAAATAACCAACTAGACCACTCCGAGCCACCACTTCTGTTCACATGAAGAGTCCAGCTTGGAGTAAGGGGCACGTCAGCAAGAGCAGAGCAAGGAAAGGAAGGAGAAGAACCCAGAAACCGTGAGCAGGAAAAAGCCGCTGCTTCGGCGGACCCCTGTCGAGAGGGGCTCTTCCGGGAAGTGGGGACTCGGCGAAAACAGGACAGCCCCGAGCACAGGGGCCGTGGCCCGGCCCGGGGGGACGCGGGGAACTCAGAGGTGGGGGCGGGGGGAGGGACAGGCCGTGTGAGTGGACCCCAGAGAACGGCGGGAACAAGCTGCATGACAACCTCGGGACCCTCTAAGCAAAGGCCCAAGACAGGCCGCGGTGAGGGCGCAGCGACCAGAGGGGAGAGGCCATGGGCCAGGCCTGGGGCACCTGGGGTGGCCTTGGCCGGGAGCTTGGGGCCAGGCGAGGACTGGCAGAGCCTCCAGAAAGCTGTGGTGGCCTAGGCAGGACGGTGAGAAGCAGGGGGCAAGAGGAGCAGCCACCACGCAGCAGTCAGGAGCGAGGGCAGGAGCCCGAACGGGGAGCCGGGAGGCAGAGGGGCCACAGGTGATCTGGGCAGGGTTCTCTGCGGGGGACCACAGGTGGATGGGCTCTGGGAGGTGACAAAGGAGGGGGTGGGGACGGGGTGGGCTCGGAGGAAGGAGAAACAAGAAGCTAGTATAAGGGGAGCCATCAGAAATACGGGACCATTAGGTTCAGGGGGCTTTACAAATCCCTAGGAGCCCAAGGCAAACAGGTGCGCTGTTGAGGGGAGCGAGGGCCGAGTACGGGCGCAGACACGGAACCCAGGGCGCGCTCAGGAGACCCGGGACCCAGCTGGGGGCTGCCAATGCCCCAGGGTGAGGAGCAACGGGGGACTGGCAGGAGGCAAACGAAGAGAGGGTGGTGTCCCAGAACCAAGGGGAAAAGTGCTTTGGGACTAGGGAGTGACCAACAGCACCAAGGGCTGCTGCAGACCAGGAGAGATGAAGGCCGCAGAGTCATCGTGGGGTCTGCAGGGATGTAGGCCGGGGGCAACCTTGACACAAGGGGCTTCAGAGGGGAGAAAGGTTTGCTGGGGAGGGGGGGGTGGAGAGGAAATGAGGGAAGCAGGGCTAGGGATGGGCACAACTCCTGTGAGGGCCTCGGCTCCAAGGAGAACAGAGAAGAGGTCAGTGACTGAGGGAGGAGCAGTTTTTCCTGGAATTTACTTTGCTCTATTTGCCTTTAGTGCCTCCTTAAAGGCAGGAAGGGGATACAGTGTCCGGCAAAGGTCTGGGGGACCTGACTGTTTAAGAAGAGAGTGGTTGTAGCGCACACGTATGGAGGTGACTGACCCGAGAGAAAGGAACATTCTGAGGAAATGAGACAGATGCGAACAAGAGCAGGAGCACCGGGACCCGGCCGCACGGCGCCAGGGGCAGGGCTGCTCTTCTGCAGGACCATGCCGGGCACGTGGGGCCACTCGGGTCTCGATGCTGGCAGACTGGGTATTTGGGGGCAGCGAGGAAATACTCTACTTTGCTTCTGTGTCCTCAGTTAAAGTGAAGCAAAGTCAGCAGCCGAGAGCGAAGGTAGGCGGGGGACAGGGGGAGGTCTGAGGAGCACGGGCGGGACGCGGGAGGAGCACCGAGAGGAGCACAGCGCAGTTGCAGGGGCCACTGAGACCTCTCGGAGGCTGGTGTCCCCGAGGTGGACAGAGCCCAGCGGTGTGGACAGCATTTTCCTCCGGCCACCTGCCACCACTCGGCAGAGGCTCTGCAGCCCCAGGATGGGACTGTTCGGAGTCGAGGTTTTGCCAGACAAGAACAACAGATGGAGAGAGGAGCAAGGGAGTGATGGTGGTGGATTACATGCCAGCAGGAACTAAGGACGGGAAGAGGGGAGAAAAACAGGAAAAGGCAGTACCCTCTGGATGATGGGCGATCCTGGATGGGGTCCATCCAGGATTACTTCTAGGGAAGGAGAGAGTAAAACCAGATTGTCATCAGACCACCCTCAGGGACACTGGGTGCTGGAAGATAGGACAGCAATGCCTTCAAAGGTCTGAATGAAAATTATTTTCTCGGGCATGCACGGGCAGCTCAGTTGGTTAAGCATCTGCCTTCGGCTCAGGTCCTGATCCGAGGGTACTGGGAGTGAGTCCCACATCGGGCTCCCCGCTCGGCGGGAACCTGCTTCTCCCTCTCCCTCTGCTGCTCCCCCTACTTGTGCTCTCTCTGTGTCAAATAAAATCTTTAAAAAAAAAAATAAGAAAACATGTGGAGATACAAAGACAATGAAAGAAGGTCTCCAAACGGCAACAGCACCAAACCAGAAAGCGAGTGTTAAACTGGACCCTCAGCACAAGCATTGCCCTGCCCCCCTGTGTCTGTGACCACACACCCCAAACGTCCAAATTCAGCCAGTTTAGTGACATAAAGTTACCTAGTAGAAGAGAGAGTTAAAAGGGCAAAAAAGGCAGTTGTCTCAAAGGTGTAAAGACATAGGATGGGAAATAGCAGTTTTTCATTCTTCTGTTTTTAAGATCACTCGCATCAATGATTTTGACCATCGAATCATTCTGCAGAGTTCCTCTGACACGAGTGCCCCACAGTCCTCTCCTGGGAAAAGCAAGGCTAACTGCCTCACTTCCGGACTGATTTCAGGAGCAGGTCCCTCGTGTTTCAGGTTCGGAGCTCCCGGATGACGTGGGGCGGTGGAGAGCGGAGCTGAAAAGCTGAAACCTTGTCTTTCCAAGAAGTAAATTCAGGGCGAAGGAGACATGCGTTCTGGTGGCTGTGACACAGCCTCGATCCCAGGAGCGCTGAAGGCCATGCGGGGGTCCTGACCGCCCCAGGACAAGCGCCCTCTGAAAACCTCCCACCCCGGCGGCGCCAAGCCCCACGCAGCAGCAAGGTCCTCACCTTGCCACTCCGCCATAATCCAAACCTTCTTCTCCCCGAAACTTCACCATCAGCCGCTTCTTCAGATCCTTCGGCCGCATCTTCATGATCTGGCGGTAAGACTCCTGCTCGGCAAAATGACAGTGTCAGAACAGCTGACATTTAGTTATAGAAGGTGAAAGGTGGTGCGTGACGGAGCCCGAATCAGGGTGAACGTTCATTTAAATCCGAGTCTGAGCTGGTTCTCATTCAGGGTGTTGATAAGGTTTCTGTGGTGTCCCGTACGCAGTGGCTCCTATCACCTGCTCTCCCCGGGTCCCCCTCAGAAATGACAAGGCAGCCTGTGCCAGGTGACACCACACAGAAAGGACATGCGCATGCCCATTTTCAGCGCAATCACTAAAGGCTTAAGAGCAAACAGCCTCCCGAGAGCCCATGTTTGCCACACAAATTTTAATGTGGCCATACTAAGAACAACTTATATATTTTATTTTTTAAAAAGATTTTATTTATTTATTTGTCAGAGAGAGAGAGAGTGCACGTGCACAAGCAGAGGGAGCCGCAGGCAGAGGGAGAAGCAGCTCCCCACTGAGCAGGGAGCCCGATGCGGGACTCGATCCCAGGAACCTGGCATCATGACTTGAGCCGAAGGCAGACGCTCAACCAAATGAGCCACCCAGGCATCCCAACTTACGTATTTTAACCAAAATGAAGACATGCCTAGAGAATCTAAATAGTAAATGAATTCTAAGCCTGTTTTTATATCTAAGGTTAAGAATCACAGGATTTCCATGGAGTCAAAAAGCAAAAAAAAGGTTTAAGTAAGACATAAACGGTAGCTTACCCAAAACACAGAGAACAGGTGGCCAGCCCAGCCTTCCCCCAGATTCGGTATTTTGAGTGGAACTAGCTAAAAGTAGATACTTTCGATGACAAGGCACTTGAGAATCTTTTCATGCTTTATATTTAATATAATTCAAGCTTTAGCATCCCAAGAGGGAAAGAGGATGCTGAGTGGACATGAGCTGGCAGCAACGTATCAATAACTCAGCACTTTTCTCTCCCTGGCAACCATTTATGACGACTGTTCAACGGCCATTGTGGCCAATCCATTCATTCACCCAACACTGGCTGTGCACAGGTGTCGAGCCTGGCCCTGGGCGCTTCTTCAGTGCCCATCACCAGGAAGACGGCACTGGGCTCCCTATAGCCCTGGTCCTCGCCCTCCATGCCCCTCCTCCAGCCACTGGAGCCAAGGGGGTATCTGAGTTCAGTTCTTACCCAGTCTCCTCTGATTGCTTCTGCCAGTGATTCCACAAAGGCAGGCAGGATATGGCCCACACATTGCTGAGATTTTACCTTCCAATCACCACCCTGTCTGCAAGAGGGTCCTGCCTGTTTAGTGGCCTTGATCCCACCAGAGAGCTGTATTAAGGACAGAACCCTTTTCAGGAACCACCTGATCTTCCTATTTCCAGAAAACGCATTAAAAATATGGTGGCCAGTTGGACACTAAGCTTCTCTGAGGAGGCAAAGCCATTGGGCGAAACTCTCTGCGAGGCGACAAAAGGAATGACTGGTTCTGAAGAAACCATGCAGATTGAGGGAATGTATAATCTGCACAGAGCAGATAAAAGGATTGACAGTATTATTTAGTACTAGTTTCCATATAAACCTCTTTATTTTCACTTCAGAAGCTCTTGAGCTTTTAAACTCCTACCAAAGGAGAAAACAGTCTCTCTCTTGTGGCCATTGGTCCTGAAAAACCCTGCAATTCACTGAGTAATAAAATCAAAACCTGAAGGGGCATCTGGGTGGCTCGGTCGGTTAAGCATCTGCCTTCAGCTCAGGTTATGATCCCCGAGTCATGGGATCGAGCCCCACATCAGGCTCCCTGCTCAGCGGGGAGCCTGCTTTTCCCTCTCCTCCCTGCTTCTGCTCTGTCTCTCTCAAATAAATAAATAAATAAATAAATAAATAAATAAATAAATAAATAAATAAATAAATAAATAAAATGAAAACAAGACCTGAAACACCAAACAGAAAGAAGAACTCACTGTCTGTTAACAGGGTTGAATAGTCTATGCCTCACTGATGGTCACACTGAATTCCATACCTCAAATATTTCTTCTCTGGATACTTCGATGCGGCAATGACCAGCTTGGGGTTGCTGCAGTGAAAGTTCGTGTCTGAGGACCTTCAGCTTCTGGACTAAATCTCTTTCATATCTCTGGGCAGGAAGCTCCTCATCTTCCACAGAGCCCTCACTGGGCAATGGCAGCGGCTGGCTGGGCTCCTTTAGTTGGCACTGGTGACTTGAGAAGAACAGAAGCGTCAAGGTCACTCCAAAAAGTAGTGGCCAAGGGAGCTTCAAGCAATGCCCTCCGTACCAAGCAACCGAGAGTCATTACACAGAACTTCGAGAAGAAATGTTTGCTCTGCTGACATAACCACGTACAAAGATACGTAAATACTGACAGTGGCCACCACTGGCCTAAATACAGAGGTCTGGAAATGTCCTAAATAAAGATACCCCAATTCCAAACCACTACTTATCTCATACATCATCACTGCTATAAATAAAAGCAGAAATTGTAATCATTTATCATGCTTCTCGTATGTATCTGTGGACTGACCGACACACTATAAGATGTGCCCTTTAAAGTACATGGAGCTGATGTGAAAAATTTCACAAGCCAATTATCGTAAAGGGAGCAAACAACTCGAAAGCAATCTAATGGGAACCATTCCTCAGTCTCACGACCAAGATATTTCTAAGCCCGCTCACAAAATTCCAGTAAAATCAAGGACTAGGACTTGTAGAGGGATGAAGTGACATTTGTCTTGTTCAGGTCCTGCCCCCAAGGGCAGCTGTCAATGAGAAGAGCTACGTGGGCTCTTACATTCTGGAGGACACAACAAACCCAGGACACTGAACATGGGATCCAATGTAACTCCCAGTTCCAAGCTGTCCAGGAATGACGGGCATGGAAAAGGCTCCAGAGAGGAGCATTTCGGACTGCGGCAGCCCTTCCGGGTGGTGATGAGCAAGCACTAAGGAAAAGCCTCCTTTCACTGCCCCTTGTTCTAAGGGCCACGCACTACCTCAGAGAGCCGCACGTGGAAGCTTCGAGAATGGAGCTGTACTAAGTACAGACTGCCTTCTCCGTCAGTTTTATTGAGGCTGCAAGCAAGAAAAGGTGGCCACAGTACAGCTCAGAACAGCTCACAGCTTACCTGAGAGTCTGAAACACACACTTGTCCACCAACTATTTATTGTATTTTACTTACACTTACTCTCCACTAACAAATAATACAGATGAACATAGTAGATAAATTAAGAGAAATCTTAGCAGAAAACAGTAAATTATAAATGTAAGAGGTCAACAAAGATTTTATGAAAAGTCTTACTTCATGATGTGATGTAATCTTGGGTCTGTAAACTGGGTTGTTCGGTTATTATGATCTACAAAATATATTCTCCCCGAAACTGTACTTCTGACTTCCCAACCTGGTGGCAGTGGTCCAAGTTCATCACAATTCACACTGTTAAGGTCTCTACCAAAATGGAAGATAATAGAGAGATTTGTCCATCGGCGTGTGGAGGCTAAGACCGAAACTTCAGCGAGAGGCGCCACAGGAGACCCTGATCGACGAGGCCATGGCCCCGTCCCACTACGAGGGACAGTCATGTTGCTACTTACGCCAAACTCCCACTGAGTCCAGGCCTGTGTGCTGCAAGTGGCAGCGACACCCGAGAGACAAAAACGGAGCCCTTAGAGCCCGTAACCGCGATGGCGAACATGGTCCACCCGGGGAACAGCATTCCTTACACGAAAGAGGGCCAAGCAGCAGGAAGTAGCTGACTGCTGGCAGAACACTCTGAATTTACAAGCTAAATTAAATGCTCCAAGGTCACAGAGGTGTCTTCACTGAAAAGCTCGCAGAAGCCCAAAGCTCAAGGGATGTACTAACACGCCTTCGAAAGTGCTCAGCAGGTGTGCCGGGAAGCAGCATTCTCAGGCTTCAGTGGCTCCGTTCCGCAAGTGTTTCTGATCCCAACCTCGCAGTTACCGATTGCAATACAGTCCAGTCATGTGGGGGCACAACATCACTGACCAGGTCGCTTGTCTAATCAGCACGAAACCTGACATTTCTTACAGCAGGCACTAAAGAGACACCTCATTCATCTGCACGTTATATTTCCATTCTAATTATAGACACTGAATCTTAAATTCAACAGAGACTCAAAGTCAGTGACAGGAAGCTTGTTCTCAGATGAAACAAATTATGAAAAGAAAGGAAACGAGCATTACTAAAAATGTTATTAGGTAGTAATGCTATTCTAAAACAAAACAAAACAAATTTTGAAAAGGAAAGCAAAACAAAGAAAAAAAGAGAAACTTAACTCCATTACAGGATGGGGAGGGGTAGGGGTCTCTCTGACCTGGGCTCGGATGTATGGCCTTGTAGAAGGAATTCGTATAGAAAAGCTTCATCTCCCCCAGGAATGGTCCCCAAGGGACTGAGGCAATAGGGACAGTAAAGTAGAAGAGAGAAAGGGTAATAGAGTCTTTATATTTCCTTTATAACGTTTTCCTATGGAAAATTTTCAGCACATACAGAAGTAGAGAGAGACCATCAATAAATAACCCACTCCGACCATTACCAACTCATCGTCTACCTATTTCAAAGATGCCGCTACTCGCTACCCCCCACCCTGCCCCAGCCTCAATTATTTGAAGCAAATCCCAGACATCCTATCATTTCATCCATCGCTTATTTTTCGTTGAAAATGACAGCAACACACCTTGAAGGGTTCATCAGCTTTTCAAGCAAGAGCACATTTGATTTCATCTAGGGGCGAGGGTCTTTCCAGTTACGTGATCTGATTTCAAGATCCTGATCTCAGGGACCCGGACAACAGCAGCGGCCCAGTTACCAAGAGGAGTCTGAAGGGGGCAGCAGAGCTGGGACTCCAACCCAGGGCGCCTGCGTTCAACCCCCTGTGACTCATCCTCTCTGCACTGCCACATTTCTTCCAGCCCAAGGGGTGCTATCATCCAGCAGAGGGTTGGGGGTGGGGCGGGGAGGCTCCCCGAAACTGCTGGAGAAAGGGCTGTGACTGGGCCCATTCTAGAAAACCCACCTTGGTATCCTGGGGTCATGCCACGTGCTAACTCCAGTCTGTGTGTGCAAAAAGTAAACTTGGCCCTGCACCGTTGTTCTTTGTTCTGCATGAGAAACCAGAGGATGCGGTTAGGGTCAATTCCAAGGACAGCTGTCAAAGAATCTTCGGGGCACAGAGGCTAAGCCTCCTCTTGGTTTTCTTTGGAATCACAGAGACGTGAGGGCAGCAGTGAGCTTCCACCGGCCCTGCTCACTCACAAGCCCTATGCACACATTTGGGGGGCTCGCCCCGCTTCCACCTGCCGAACCAGTGCTCCCCTTCCCCGGCCACACCCCGCAAGGTGCAGGACGCATAGCCACCTTGGCACTGCCATCCCCCTGAGCCCGGTCACCTCCAACGGCTCTCGCGGCTGCTACTGTCTGCTCATCTCCACGACACTCCTCCTTCCTTGGGTTCTCCGCCTGGGGCGGTCAGATGCGCCCTGTGCTCCCTCGTACCGAGCGCGGGCCTGCCCACATTCGCACCACCACGCGCTGCACGTACCCTCGGCCACAGCCCACGCATCATCTTGTTTTTTTTGTTTTTTTGTTTTTTTTTGGTCTTCATTTGCCTAAAATGCTCACACCTAAAATGCTAAACTGGGAAAGCGGAGCAATTGCTGACACATTCATGATTTATCACCCCCTTTTTTACTTGTCTTTATTCTGACACAGCCATCGTAAGGCATGGCTCCGCCAACGCTGGCAGTCAGGGCTCGGACGAGTCACCAAAAAGGAGCCACAGCAGCTAGCACGGGGGCGGGCGGGGCGGATTCTCTCACCATAGCCTTCGGGCAGTTCTGGCGACTGGTGGCCGTGGGGTCGGTTCTGAGGCGTCTGGAGAGACCCCCGGACCTCAGGATTTCGGAGTCGCTGAGCCTGGAGTCTCTGATCTTGACTCGGGGACTCCACGAACCTGCAGTCCCCTCCCCCTGCAGCAGCAGCGGTACTGTCTGTGTAAGGGGCCGGCTCCTCCATGAAGCAGCTGAGCGGCCTTCCAGGCCCTGAGTCTTCATACACGGTTCTGGAAAGGAGAGGGCACAGCATACGTGGGGCCCCCGGCCTGAGACAAGCACCTAAAAACCTACCGAGGAGCCCTCCCACCCACTTACTGGGCTTTCCCTCAACAGAGATGCCCCCAGTGCCCAGCTGTGTGAAATTCATTCTGTCCTATTTAAACGGACAGACTTCTTCGTGAGGCACAAGTAGCCAAAGGCAGCCCTATGTAAAGTACCACCGAGGCCACGTGCAGGATGCCAGCGCGGGGAGAGCCAAATGACTGAAAAACCCAACCTTGCACTCTTAAGAAGCTCGTGAAATGAGATTTCATTTTTCTTGCTTTAAAATCAAATCCAAATACTCAATTTTCCTCGTTACTTTACTGTATAATAGAACTCCTGGTTATATAAAGTACTGCAATGACTTGGAAGTACTCTCCAACTTACATCTCTACCTCCTGAACAATTCTGAAGACAATTTACCTTAATAGGCTATTCCCCTCACAAGTAGTTTTTAAAAGCATCTTACATTGAAAACTTTCAAACAAACACAAATTGAGAGACGTTCTCCACAGCCCCCCGAACTCATCATCCAGCTACAATGGCCAGCTCCTAGCTACTCTTCCACTCTCTCCCCTCCACTGGATTGTTCTGAAACCAATCCCAGAGTGTTTCCGTTTCATCCTTAAATATTTCAGCATAGATCTTGAGAAGATAAGGACTTCTCCCATTATCATGACTGAAAAAAAGGACATTGATTTTTTTTTTACTATCATCAAATAGCAGAGTCCAAATTTCTCCAGTCAGTAGGCTCATTAATCAGGATCTAACAAAGGTCCCCATACTGCATTTAGCAGTTAGGTCTCTTAAGTCTCTTATTATTAATTTGTAGATTCTCTTCCTTTTCATTTATTTCTCTTGCGATGCAGTCGTCGAAGACGGAGCTATCTTCCACGCTCTCCTGAGCACCCGCCTGGATGCTGCTTAGTGCCTTCCCAAGGGGCTGGGCAGCACATTCCTACACCCTCCCGATTTCCAAGAGGTATGTTAATGTCAGATTACCTCTCTTTTGTGGTGTTTTAGCAACTATCAGTGATTACTACCCAGCTCCACTAAGGCACTGGGGATCACAAAACTGTGACAGTGACCAAAGAGTTTTTAAGTTTGTTTTTTTAAGTGTTTCACAGCTTTTTTGCTCAGTGTCATGACAAACTCAAGAATTTTTAATATATTTGATGTGTTCCCTTCCATTGTAGTTATAATTCTTATTGATGCTCAAACTCCCATCTATGGCCAGTGAAAACCTCTTTCAATTGGATCCTGAGTCTTGTGCGCACGACCCCATTAATCTGTACAGCTTCCTTTATAAACAGGGAAACCGGACCCCGCCTGTATCCCGCAGTCCTTTCCTGCATGCCAAGCATTCAGCACCCACATGTGAAAGCTACTTTCAGGAGCGTGAGAGCCCAGGGCAGCAGAGACGTGAGCGGGCACCGCCACGGGGATACGTACCCTTCATTCTCTAACAGTCCCCTGCAGTCTACCACAGAGCCTCCAGTGCCTATCCTGTCTCGTGTCTGTAAACTGACTAAAACAGAAAAGAACGTCTTGCGTTAAAATCCAGCGGCATTTCATACAATTGTCACATAGTGAGCCATTGCGAATGTGTAACTTCCGTACAGTATTACTATACAAAGCGAGGCACATGTATATACAGAAACATATGTACTGCTAGGCTCTCCAGTGTGAAGCATTGACTCCACGAGCTGCATGCCCCCCGCATACTGCTTGGAACAGTCCTGGTAAGTGCGGAGGAGGGGGTGCTGTGTTTTCACCCGCCCCATAAAAAACAACAGATTCACAATAGTTGCTTCCTCTAAGTTACCTTATTTTTAAAGATCTTTAATAAGGACACAGAGAGCGCTTCCAGTATCTGTGAAGTCTAGATGAATTTAAATATTTATCCTCTATCCCTAACTGTGAACAACAAAGACATGTATAAAGTTGCTTCTAGGTAATCGTTTTTCCCCTGGCACGCCACTCCACAGAGAAAAAGAAATCACAAACAGAAAAGCATTAAGTGAGAACTTTCTCATTATGACAGTTTTCAGGATGCATACCTACTGTTCATTTATTTTGAGTCAAGTCTCTTCAAAGACAATGCCTGAAAGATTTGGGGTCCTAACTCACTCTGGTATGCTGCTGAACTGCTCGATTTTCTCTGCCTCCTTGCAATGTATACAGTCAACATGGGAATTACCCTAAAATGCTAATAAGATGGGGTGGATAACAGAATAAGCCACTTGACAGATAAAGCGCTTCCAAAGGGATACCTCCAGTCAACACTTGTAACTTTAGCACGTTTCATTTTTCTCCCTCCTCCACACTTCAGTCCTAACTCCATAAAATCCCTATTACATGGAAGTCTTCTGAAGTCCTCCTTGCTTTGTACGCACACCCAGTTCTCAGCCCTCGCATGTGTGGCCACCTTTCTTATCATGTACACTTGGAAGAGACACTGACAAAGTAATCATCCATGAATGAGGTGCTTCAAATGATATTTGAAATTATAACCCAAAATCTTTTTGGAGCCTAGTCATTGTAACTCAACTTGGGATGACGGGATGAAGGGAATTAGATAAAATAATAAAACCACACAAGATGAACGTTTTTAGTGCTGAAAAGATGGCCCCAGATGTGGCCTGTCCTTTGAAATCTGTCACCACTGTCAGTGCCTGCGTGTGCTTTCTCGGTGAGGAAGCGCTGAATGTGAAAGTCTGTAAAAGCATCTCTTTATACAGATGAGAAAGTTCTTACCCACTATTTGGCCACGAACTGCATCAGTATCTGAGGGATTTAGTTTGCATAGATCCAAACGCTGGTCTGCAAACAAACAATTCAAAACTTAACCCAGGGAAATGTTAACTAGGGAGGAAGGCAGGAATTGTGTATTTTAGTATTCAAAAGAAAAAAAAAAGATGCCTCATAAGCCTTCTTCAGTTGTACAGAGAGGCAGAAAAGCATTTGGTTCTTACATCCGGTATCTTTCAATCGGCTGATGGCGTTGGAGAGCAGCCGCACACAGCCCAGGAAGCCAGCCCCCTGCTTCTTGTGGATCTTCTTGTGGTTCCACACGCTGATGGTTATAGAATCCGTTTTCCCAACATACCTGAAAACACGCAAACTCCTGTTTAATTTTCTAAATTAGGGTAGCTCGCTGTGATCTCATCTGATTGACTTGTTCGTACAAAAGAGTCCCTTAAACACGATGGGGGCTCTCTAGTCCACATCTAATAGGCACTCAATAAATATACATCAGCTCATTTTGACGGTCTGGGAAAAGGACTCCAGCCAGTAAGAGAAGAAGCAAATGGACATAACTATATTGTGATGATAATCTGAAAAGAGAGATTTGCTGTACTCGCATAGTTCCAAAGGACAACGGCAGGATTCATAAATTCCCACCAATTAGGCTTCATTGCAGGATACCAGTTTGCACCAAAGGCTCCTTAGAAACCTGCAGATCCACCCAAGCACACTACAGAGCACTAACTCAGACATTACACCCCCACCTGCTCTCTGTGCAAATCAACCACAGAAGGCAGCTTTCGGGACAAGGACTGACTGCCCCTCTCAAAGCCACTTGGGATTCTTGAGTGTAACTGCAATGAATCTTGGAATCCAGTTACTAAAAATCCCACCCGAACTCAGTGCAATCTGTGTCGTACAAAACCAAGGATCGCTCCACGTTCCTTCAGTGAAAATTTCTCAGCAGGGACACAAAAACGTAGGTGGATATAAAACAGCGGTTTTCAAAGTGCAATCCATCTTAAGAATGAAAGTAAGAAACTGTCTGATGGTTGCATAGGCTGAGAGACATTCAACCATATCAAACTACATTTTCTCTTGTAGAAAATCTACTTGTACTAAAAAGTGGGATTTTAAAAGATGGAACTATATATAACACATATTTGCATAATAAAATATGAATAATAATGCATTTTTAAAAGATTTTATTCGTAATCTCTACACCCAATGTGGGGCTCGAACTCACAACCCTGAGGTCAAGAGTCCTATGTTCCTCTGACTGAGCCCGTCACGCCCCTAAAATAATCTATTAATGAATTAATAAAGTCTGCCTTTGGCTCAGGTCATGATCCCTGAGATCAAGTCCCACATCAGGCTCCCTGCTCAGAGGGAGCCTGCTTCTCCCTCTACCATTCTCCCCTGCTCATAATCTCTCTCATTCTCTTTTAAATAAATAAATAAAATCTTAAAAAAAAAAAAGTAAAGCTCTACAACCAGGTTTAGAGTTTCACTGGAAAAGACAAAAAACAAAAAAGAGTAGCATACAGAGGACCTGAACTATGGCCCCTTTTTTCCTGTTAGCATGGCCAGGAGATAGAAAAGTCTGGGGCGCCTGGGTGGCTCAGTGGGTTAAAGCCTCTGCCTTCAGCTCAGGTCATGATCTCAGGGTCCTGGGATCGAGGCCCGCATCGGGCTCCCTGCTCAACGGGAAGCCTGCTTCCCCCTCTCTCTCTCTGCCTGCCTCTCTGCCTACTTGTGATCTCCCTCTCTCTGTCAAATATATAAAATCTAAAAAAGAAAAAGAAAAGTCTGAAAACCACAGTTATGGAAACAAACCATAAAAATCCATGAAAATGTCAAACGTAAGAACTTCCAGGTATATGGATTCTAAAATTAGCAGTATGTATCCATTTGGCCTTTCATTATCAATAAGAAAGTAGTAAGTCATTTTTATCTTTATTATTAAATCCTTCCCTTAAAAGCTAGATACCTACTTTCCTGGGGCTCCCCAAATGGCTTACAGAATATTCGACTCACAGATCGTAGTGCTGGTTCCATTTGGGGTCCAACGTGTTTTTCACAGTGTCCGTTGAGTGGCACTGCCCAGATCCATCCACCACAATCTTTGCAAAGGGGTCGGGGAGTCCTAGAGGAGAGGGGACAGCCGCACCTACATGAGACTATAGATCCATCCATGGGACCCAGAACATGGTCTTACAGGGCTGCAGAGAGCTTCAAGATCATCTAATTTGATGAAGATTACCCTGGTGCATTTTACTCTCTAATTTAGGGTTTGATGAGCAAAATAAGTTATCGCTAGTTAGCTTCCTAAGAAAGGCAACACAGTATGACAGCACTCTCAGATTTTTAGAAGCTAGAAAATGATTTTTAAAAATGTTTAAATTCAAAATATCATTTCTGATGATCACTAAGTGGACTAATTAAATGGAAGAAAAGGGGTCTGGAATTAATTGTATTTAAATTCTCTAAAAAGTAATACCTAGAAATCTCATTACCGATCCTTGTCTAGTTTATCTATGGACACAAGTGCTCATCAAGTCTTAAACAGGTAGGCTCCTAAAGGCTGGCACATGAATCACACGGATTTACACGATCTGAGAGGTGGCACAGGTTGGGGCTTTAAAGATACACCTGGATGGGGGCTACTACTCCCGGGCTTCCTAGCCACTTGAATAAAGCCTGTAAGCCTCAGTTTGAAGTGTGAATAACACCACTTAAGAAGAGAGCAGCACTCTTGTGAGAATCAGAAAGAGTGAAAAATTTCATGCTGCGGGCACTTACTTTATAGTAAGCGAATTTTTTTAAGTTAAGGGGTAATTTCTTCCTACAGAAAAGGATCCTCTCGTTCTATCTTTTGCACTTTTATTTTTTTTTACACTTCCTTTCATTATGAGGCTTTCAAAATGTGATTTAATTTCTAAAATTTGACTAACAATTTGACTCAAACCCAGCTTACTTTACAAAACAAACGTCTCGTGTGTATTTGAGCTGAGAACACTTCATCCAGCAGAAAGCAATGCATTAATGGGTGGAAAGAGAGCAAACAGGGTGCGGCCGGAACAGTGAATGAGAGAGACCATTTTTCTGGTATGAGTTATAAACTCCATGCCTCGCAGCTAAGGAGCCTCTGCATTGTAGTCAACTTGGAAATGAAACTGGTCAAACCACGGATCTATTCGGCAAAGGGCAGAACTCTTCCGGGAAACGTACCCAGGAGTTTTTAAAAAGTTGACGTTGCAAAAACATGTGAGGAATATTAATATTGTTAAGAGAGCAAAAGCAGGTGTGTACTTACTGAAGAAGTCTTTCTTTGCAAGGTTCTTGGCACATAATACTGAAAACAAACAGAAATCTAGGGTTAGCATTTATGGAGACGTTCCCCACCACTAGCTGCTATGGACTGGATTGTGTTGCCCCCCCTCCCCCAACTGGCCCCCAATTAATGTCAAAGCCCTAAGCCCAATGTGACGGCATTTGGAGGTGGGACCTTTAGGAGGCGCTCAGGTTTTGATGACATCATCAGGGTGGGGCCCTCATGGTGGGATTAGTGTCCTAGTGTCATGCAGGAAGATGGTGGCCGTCTCAATGCCACAAGAGGGCCCTCACCAAGACCCATGTGGGCCAGTACCTTATCTTAGGCTTTTCCAGCCTCCAGAACTGGAAATAGATGTCATTTAAGCCATGCAGTCTACGGTATTTTGTTATAGCAGCACGAATGACTGAGACACAAGTCTATATTTGCAATGGGGAAAAAAAAACCTAGAAATTATCTTTGTCAATGATTATATTTCTTTACACTAAGCAAAAAAGCCTGACAAGTAACTAGTATTTTCTCCTTCAATTGGGAATCAACTGTAACAAATATAGGATGTTTTAATTGAAACTTTAAATGTTAAACATACAGAGATAAACTTATCAATATGCTCTTATAACCACACAGGATCACATGAATGCCAATTTAAATTAAGACCTACAATATTTGCTTTACAGATACTGCTAACAACAACAAAAGGAACTGCATTTTGGACATTCGGAGAAATAACACAATTTTGCAAATGCTAGATCACAGAAAGCAAAGAAGTTTGACAGAAAATATGGGGCCACTATCAAGTGCTGTGAAACATAAATGAAAAAATGCACATTAAGAATTTAGCACAGGGCACCTGGGTGGCTCAGTTGTTAAGCGTCTGCCTTTGGCTCAGGACATGATCCCAGAATCCTGGAATCAAGCCCCGCATCAGGCTCCTTGCTCAGCGGAAAGCCTGCTTCTCCCTCTCCCACTCCCCCTGCTGATGTTCCCTCTCTTACTGTGCCTCTGTCAAATAAATAAAATCTTTTTAAAAGAAAAGAATTTAGCACAGGGGCACCTGGGTGACTCAGTCGGTTAAGCGTCCGACTCCTGGTTTCAGCTCTGGTCACCATCTCAAGGTCATGAGATCAAGCCCCGTGATGGGCTCGAGGCTAAGAGTAGAGATTCTCTTTCCCTCTCCCTCTGCCTCTGCCGCTCATGCTCTCTTGCTCTCTAAAACAAATAAATTCTAAAAAAAACAATTTAGCACAATGTTGGCACATACAGAGAATACAATAAATGCTATTATTATTATTTTGAATAATGAGGTGGCATCAGTTACGTGAAGAAATTTTGTCGCCAGCTGTTACGTGATTAAAGCTACTACCGCAAGGGAAAATACACCAATGTCACTTTTCCAGAGCTTCACAAATTTTGCAAGTTTTTAAGAATACAAGGTTTTACTATGAACATATCATTTCATGTATATTCATATATATTGTTCTGTAAACCTTTCACTCAGTATATTTTTACATTATAGCCTTATGAGATATAATTCATATACTATACAATTCATTTAAAGCATATATTTCAATGGTTTTTAGTATATTCACAGGGTTGCACAACCACCCCAATCAATTTTAAAACATTTTCCTCATCCCCCATAAGAGATTCCATACCCATTACCCATTACTCCTCACCCTACTCCTAGGCAACCTCTAATCTACTGTACGTCTCTGTGGAGTTGCCTTCTGGACAGTTCATGGCAACGGAATCATACCGTATGTGGCATTTTGTGACTGGCTTCTTCTGCTGTACATGTTTTTTAAAGTTCACCCACGTAGCATGAATCAGTACTTCGTTCCTCTTCGTAACTGAGTGATACCCTATTGTATGGATAGACTGCATTTTCTTTATCCATTCATCAGCTCAGAGACATCTGGGTTGTTTCCAATTTCTGGCTATTGTGAGTAATGCCATACAAGCTGTGGTGTAGACCTAGATTTTATTTATCTTGTTGGGAACCTATGAGGAATTACGTCTAACATTTTGAGCAATGCCAGACTGTTCCCCATGGCATCGGCACTACTTCACCAGCAGCGTCTCAGGTTCCCAATTTCTCCACACCCTAATACTTGTTATGGTCTGTCTCTGTGGTTCTTCATCTCTGTGGTTTTAATTTGCATTTCCCTGATGACTAAGGAGTTGGAGCATCTTTTCATGTGCTTATTAGCTATTGGTAAATCTTCTTTGGAGAAATTTCTATTTAAGTGTTTTTGCCCATTTTTTAAATTCAGGACCCTGAAATCTTGTCATTAACTCTTTGCTTAGGATTCTCCTACTTTCACATGATTATTCCCATTGAACTTTAGAATCATTTTGAGCAAGTTTAAAAAAAATTAATAAATAAATTTGAGGGGATTTATCTCTTTACAATACTGAGTATTCATACTCTTGAATGTAGTACATTGATCCATTTATTAAATTCTTTAATGCTCTTAAGTGAGGTTTTAAAGTATTTCATAAAAGCTTCCCACATTTTAATTGGGTTTATGCGTAAGTGATTTTCGGTAATCTTGTGAATGGGAGTGTTCCTTTCACTACATTTTCTGTTATCTGGATATAGGAAAGCTATTGATTTTCTTACAATAATTTAAAATCAGCCTTTTTCAACTCTCTTCAAATGGACCTGCAGATGTTGTCTCCTTCAAGTTTTTTCTTTCCCACAGTTCGAATGTCTCAAAGGCTCTCACATCAACCTCAAATGTCCAAAATTGAAGTTGAAATCTTCCCACTCTGCCTAAAAAGCTGGTCCTCTCCCAGGATCCATTACTTCAGAGATCATCAGCTATACCCATCAGTTGCACAAGCCAGAAATCTATGTGTCATGCTTCTACTTCTTGATCACTCTCAAACATCTTGACTCCTCACCATCTCCACCCTTGTTCAAGTCCCCAACATCACCCATCACCTAGTAACCTTTTCAAAATTTAAATCTTCTGTCTCTTTCCACACTGGCTTCCCATTGCAAAACTCCAGCCCTGTCATGCTCTAACCCCGACCTACCTCACCTCTTCAGCCTCAAACATTATCCACCAGCTGTCAGCCCTCGTTTTGCTAAGCTGCTGGTGCTGGGCTGCTTTTGACTAGAATAATTCTGCTCACATCTCAAAAAGATGAATCTTTGTTCATTTTTACAAGACTAGCGATATTTGAAGGCTCATTCCAGTGGAATTTGATTACCTCATAAAGTGGAGAAAGTCTCAATAGTGTCAGCAAAGATAACCTTGCCTCCATTTTGTGCTAAGATAATTTAGGGCCATACTGAATCTGGTTTGGTTAAAAGAATTAGGATTTCTCCTTCTAGAAAAAGTTTGTGATCTTGTCCACTCTAGGAGATAAAATGACAAACTGTAATTTATCACCACCTAAAATCCCACTCTATCCAGAGACGCCAATTCTGAGCGAGTTTCTGATGATTCAACAATGAACAGAAAACCAAGTCTATTTCTCTCAGCATAGACCACTGCCTAGTTGCTTTGACTCCGACTCTCGGGTGCCCCTCTACTTTGGACATATCATGCCTCTTACATCCCATGATTTCCTAATCATATGCCAGAAGTTCCAAATGTTGGGGATAAGTGAGAACAAATTACATATTGCTCACTTTGCATCTGAATATACATGGAAGGGAAGTACTAACTTGTGGTAGATTCAGTTAGTAAGACAACCTCTTTACCAGGTCCTCGACAAAGGCAGTTTCCCCAAAACACTACTTATGGTTCCCCCACCTCCTGGGACAAGCTGCAAAATGACACAAGTCTGGTACTTTATTATAATAATCAACTGAAGAAAAGTTCCACAATTTGTGTCATTAGGTCCACTATTTTTCTGGTCTCTAAGGCTAGAGCCTCTGGCTGTCATTTTGATTCCTCCCTCTTCCTATATTTACATGTGTCACTGAGTCCTATCTTTTCCTTCTAAATGTCTCTTGAATTTGCCCTTTCCCCTCCTTTTGGACCCACTCTTCCATTCTTGGCTTCACTGACTCACGGCTTAATCGAAGAGCAATGGCGCCCTCCCTCCTCAAGCCTCCCCAGGCCATACAACCTTCAGCCACCAGATCAATCTTCTGAAACACTATGTTCACGTTCTGAGGCCCAAAAAGCTCCAACAGCTCTGTGTTATGTTTTATTGCAAATCTAAATTTCTCCCTGGATTCTAAAGTGTGCAATCCCTACCATCACTCGTATTTCCCACCGTTCTTCAGAGCACAGCTTGGTTCACCAACCCATCCTCCCACCCCAGGCAATTATTCTTGCTTCTCAACCCACTCAACAGTCCTCTCTTTTTGCTGTGCTCCACCTTCACAGTCCATCTCGCTGTGCTCCATCGTCACAATCCAGGCCCACCCTCTCTCCTTGCTGTGCTCCAACGTCACAGTCCAGGCCCACCCTCTCTCCTCGCTGTGCTCCAACGTCACAGTCCAGGCCTACCCTCTCTCCTCGCTGTGCTCCATTGTCACAGTCCAGGCCAAGGCTCCTTTCTCTGTGAGGCCCCAGTCAGGCCAGTGTTTCTGAAATGTCACTCCCTGATTACATTTCCACTCATGCCAAAGTGAGAAAAGTGAGGCCAATATGGTGGGGGATTTTGCAAAAGTGGAACAAAATCATTTCAAATGCCTGTCCTGTGTCCTGGTGTTAGGCCCTTTCTATACTTTTTCTTGTTACAATATCCTGTCTATAATGAAAAGAGGTAAAACAGTGATAGTTTCACCAATGACTTGGCAAAACAAAACCTGGCAATTTTGTGTTAAAAGGCACATTTGCAGAAATATTTTGACTGATCCAAGCATCAATGCTCTCACCAAGAGCAATCTCTCCCCTCTTGTTCTCCCATCTACTTTAAGAACCAAACAGCCGAGCAGTCGTTACTTTTCACACAGGTGGGCTTGGCCCCCCCGCCAGGTAAGTGAAGTTCCCTTTAGACAGGCGTCTCGTGTGGAGCAGACCCCTGGACAGCCACATGACACAGACCCTGATGAACAAGAGATAAAAGGCCAGAGAGAGTAACAGGGACACAAACGTAGAACATTGAGGTATTTCAATAATTTAAAACATCTAAGTAAAATGTTAATCTAATTAGAAAATACCATTTGCCACGTGGGATAGCCACCAACACACAAAATGCACGTAACATACACCATCAGTGGTCTACCTCATCTAATGCTTAATGCTGAGATGCAGTTTTTCATCAACGTGGCGGAAAATCCTTTAAGCTACAAAAAAAAAGGAGAAAAACAGAATCCCTACTCAAGGCGAAGCAGGTTTCCTGGTCAGTGTGTCACCAGCATGTCACTTTGCAGGCCCTGAACCAGAGTCACTCAACTGTCAACTCTCATACCAGTTTAAGAAATCTTCAAATTTGCATTAAGGGGTGGGGTGTCACATTTCAGTTACATCGACAGACTCAAAATGCCCAAACCTTTAAATCCATATAGAACTGAACTGTGTGCCTTTACTTGCTTCATGGAATAAAGAACTTTTCCTGATCCTTCTCAATAAGCTTACACACACACACACAGACACACACACACAGAGACACACACACACACACACACACACACACACACACACACACACACACACACACACACACACTTCCACTATCCACACACCATCAGACGATAAAATGATTTCTTTGCGGAGAAAACTGTCCAAGTGACCCAAATACATTTTAGCAGCCATCAGTCGTCCCTGCTGGCTTTGGAGGCGGGGCGACTCTGGTAAACTACGATCCTTAGACAGGTTTTCCAAGTACCTCCTTGCTTAAAATCCGAGGGCTGCAGCTTCATCTTCTATAAATGTGCTCAATTAAGAGATAAACAACAAAGCTGTGTGAATTGTTGGAACTTGGAAGTACATCTGAGTTCGGATGGTACCCCCCAAACCCTGAAGGGTGAGGCAGGGCTGCTGTGACAGAAACTTCCCCCCTAAACACACACACACAACAGCCCCAGCAGAGCTCGGCTCCGGGGATAGGGGACCGCCTGCCACCCCGGATCCCCAGCAGCAGCAACACTAACAACACTCTTGTGACTTTAGAGGCTCGGAAGTCCTTTCATGTGCAGTATTCCCTGCCTCTTCCTCACAGGTTGTGGCAAGTGGACAGACAACACAGGGGTCATTTTTTTTTTCCGCTTTCTTGGTGAAATGAGGAAGATTCGGAAAGGTTCAGTAGCCACCCTCCCTTCCAGCCCATCCCGCATGATGCTATCACAGCAACAGCATAGCCGTTACCACTTTAAAATTAAATCCTCTCCTTGTGCGCTGCTTCGACTGTTTTTCCCTTACAAGAGTGTCCACTAAAACAAGGAACTGTGTCTTTTATATTCACCACTGTCTCCGGAGCTTGGTATGGTGCCTGGCACATAGAGGTTACTTTTAAAATGTTTGCTGAATAAATGAATTGGGTAATAACCTTTTCTTTTCTTTTCTTTTCGAGAGAGAGAACAGGTAAACGGGGAGGGACAGAGAAAAATCTTAAGTGGGCTCCACACTGAGCTCAATGTGGGACTCGATCCCATGACCCTGAGATCATGACCTGAGCCGAAATCAAGAGGCAGACGCTTAACCGACTGCGCCACCCAGGTGCCCCCTTGTAATGACCTTTTCTTTTTTTTTTCTGGACTCATCACTAGAACATAAACACCAAGAAGGCAGAAACGATCCTCCTGAACCATGACATCCCTGCCATGGAGCACAGGGCCCGCCTGGCATAAGTGAAACGCTCAGGAAATGGTTGCTGAGATAAGGGAGTCCGCGCTAGAAGGAACGGCTAGACGAAGCAAACCCCTTGGCCAGGGCCCCCGCTGCGGCGTGGCTGCCTCTGTTATCCCAGGGCTCCCGCGCGCACTGCCACCCGGCAGTTCCGGCTCTTTGGAACAAGTTCATGCTATTTCCTAAGGTATCGTTAGGGACATCTGACTGATAGTAAGGGAAAAAATGTTTTCCTGCAGTTTCAAGCCAGACGTAATATTTCAGTGAGGGAGAAATTAAGTATAAGAAATTAAGTATATGGAACTTTTCATTTGAACAAAAGCCCTCATTAACGAACAGAGTCATTTTTACATCTTAAGGGATGGTCTTCAGGGATTGATTAGGCCACTGCATTCCAAGAAGATGTATAACATTTAATTTTCATATTTTAATCGTAAAGCATTGCTTTTTGTGACACCCTGGATTTGCCCCCTGCAGGATGGACAGGAAGAAGACTCCTTCCTGTGGGAAGAATGACCCAAGCCAGCCTCATGGGAAGCAATTTCCAAAGCTACTGCTCGCTTCTTGGAACCGCAGGGTTCCAAACATCCTCACCTGCCTGAGCTGTGTTCTTCTGACGAAGTCATTTTAAACAAGGTGATAACCACTGAGAGTGAGGCAAATTGAGGGATTTGGAGGAAAGTTAGAAGTAAGCAAACTAGTCTACAACCTGATTATTGGACCAGACATAAAAGAAACAGGTAAGGAGGAAAAAAGTAATAATTAACAAACAATAGCAGGACAAAGTTTTCTGAGCATTTTCTCTCCTTCAGTTACTAAGCTGACAAATGAGGCTTTATTAATTTGATGCATAGAAAGGTCAACAGAAAACTGAAAGTGAGTAAGGTAACACACTGCTAATATCCCTGTGCAAGGTTATAAAAAAATTCATAATCTTCTAAAACAAAGTCCCTTATAATTTCTTTTCTATTTATCATTTTATAGCACCAAGTTCTAAAGCTCTGAAGTATTTAAGGGTATTATTTTGCATGACTTTATCATCAAATCTTTTATAATTACATAGCTTATCATTATTCACACCACAGTGTAAGTCAGGCCAAATCATTATGTTCAATTTAGTTGAGAAAAATAGAAGCTCAGGAGATTGAGCAACTTCCTTAACGTGACCCAGCAAAGTTAGTGATGGAGACAAGAAAGTAAGTCATGAATGAAAACCACTGAATTCACTGAATTATGCTCCTTCATTAAGACAATTAAGTGTGAAGAAGGAAACAATCGGTTACATTAAAAATCTCAAATCAGGGCGCCTGGGTGGCTCAGTGGGTTAAAGCCTCAGCTTTCGGCTCAGGTCATGATCTCAGCATCCTGGGACTGAGGCCCGCATAGGGCTCTCTGCTCCGCAGGGAGCCTGCTTCCTCCTCCCTATCTCTCTGCCTGCCTCTCTGCCTACTTGTAATCTCTCTCTGTCAAATAAATAAATAAAATCTTTAAAAAATAAAAAAAAAAATTCAAATCAATGTAGCCAAAACTGGATTCATAAAATCATTTAAATTAAAATTTAAAAAAAATCAGGGGCACCTGGGAGGCTCAGTCAGTTAAATGTCTGACTTGCTTTTGGCTCAGGTCATGATCTCAGTGAGGTCGTGAGATCGAGCCCCACATCAGGCTCCACGCTGAGCGTGGAACCTGCTTATGATTCTCTCTCTCCCTCTGTCCTTCCTCCCAGCCCGCTCTCACTTTCTCTCTAAAAAAAATCATGACCCAGCAAGTCCACCCTTAGGTACATAATCAACAGAAACACACACATATACTTACGTTCACCACATAGAATGGTTATAGCAGCAGCTGGCAAAAACCAAAGGCCAAGAACCAATGAGACACCCATCAACAGTACAACGAACAAAGAAGTTGTAGTAGTCACAAAACGGAATATTGTACAGCAGGGAGAGAACCAAAGTACAACTACACAAAAAATTAGGAAGGAATCTCATAAATTGAGAAGATACAGAATGAAAGATACAATCTATGTTATACAACGCCATTTAAACAAAGCACAAAACCAGACAGAACTAATATATACTGCTGAAGTCAAGTGTGATTAACCTTTAACAGGGACAAGGTAGGAACCAGAAGGGACCACCAGGAAGGTATCTGGGGAACTGGCCAGACTCTGTCTCCTGATCTGGGTGCTGATGATACCTGTGTTTGGTTTGTGAGAATTCAGTGAGCTATACACTTAAATATTTATAAACCAATCATAAAAATTAATGGAACAGAATAGGAAGTCCAAATATAGACCCATATGACATCAATTGATCTGCATCAAAGGTGCCAAGATAATTCAATGCGGGGGGGGGATAGTCTTTTTCTGCCTGGAAAATGGGATATCCAGTTGGAAGAAATGGGATACCCTCAGGGTAAAAATAAGTAAGCTTCAACTCTTCACTCCCATCATACACAAAAACTGACTTGAAATGGAGCACAGACTCAAACAATAGGTACCACTAAGAAAATAAAAGGCACTGTCCCTCAGGGAAAAAAAATCTTCATATAATATATATATATAAATTATCTCTGACAAATGATTTGTATGCAGAATATATAAAGAACTCTTACAATGCATCAATAGAAAAACAGCCCAACTTAAAACTGGGTAAAGAAAACTGGGACCTTCACTGAAGAAGATATCAAATGGCGATGAACAACGAAACACAGTCAACATCACTAATGATCAGTGAAAAGCACATGAAAACTACAGTCAGGTGTCACTACACACCCACTAGAACAGCTAAAATTAAAAAGACGGACAATACTATGTGTTGGTGAGGATGTGGAAGAACAACTTTCATATGTTGCTGGCAGAAGTAGAAATCAGAATAGCCACTTTGGAGAACTGTTTAGTAGATGTGTACCCTATGACTTAGCAATTCCTCTCCTAGATTCTTGTCCAAATAAAAACATAATAGCCACAAAAAGATGTGTGCATGAAAGCTGACAACAGCTTTCTTCATAACAGCTAAAAATGATAACCCAATATCCATCAACAAGTGAAGGGACAAATGGTGGTATATTCATTAAAATAATGAATTACTGATACAAACAAAATATGGATAAATCTTAGAAGCATTAAGAAACACCTAAGAGTAGGGTGCCTAGCTGGCTCAGTCCATGAAGCATCTGCCTTCGGCTCAGGTCACGTCCTGAGATCAAGCCCCGCTTGAATTCCTCTCCTCATGCTCTCTCTCACTCACTCTCAAGTAAATAAATAAAATCTTAAAAAAAAAAAAAAAAAAAAACTTAAGAGTATATGCTGTATGACTGCATGTATACGAAACTTTAGAATAGGCAAATTAAGGGTGCCTGGGTGGCTCAGTGGGTTAAAGCCTCTGCCTTCGGCTCAGGTCATGGTCTCGGGGTCCTGGGATTGAGCCCCACGTCGGGCTCCCTACTCGGCGGGGAGCCTGCTTCCTCCTCTCTCTCTGCCTGCCTTTCTGCCTACTTGTAATCTCTCTCCCTGTGTCAATAAAAAAAAAAATCTTTAGAATAAGCAAATTAATCAATATAAAAAGCCAATCACTGGGTGAGTGGGTCCAGGAGCTAGGTAGGGAAACTAGCTACAAAAGGTCATCAGGAATTTTCTGGAATGATGGAAAGGTTATAGATCTTCACTTGCATGGTGGTTATATGAGTGCCATACAATTGTTACAACTCACTGAACTATACACTTAAAGTGAGAGAACATTTTATTAAAGGTAAATTATATTTCAATAAAGCCTATTTTAAAAGAAAAAAGTCATAATGCTGTACAAGAATATACAATGACACAAGAAGATACTCAGTGTATTTAATTGGCAAAAAACTCGCATTTCTAATATCATCAACCATTAAAGAAAAAACTGCTCCATGAAGAAATATATGCTTCTAGGACTGGGATACATAATATAAAAGGTGACTACCTTGTAGTGACAGATGTAAAAAAGTGATTAAAAAAGGGGGGGGGGAGTGAAAGAATCTCACCACACTTCCAACCTGAATAAAACTGACACGATATTAGGTTTCCAGACTGACAGACAGAAGACACACTGTCTGCCTCTTCCTCCAAAACCAACAGGAAAGATGAAATAGATAGCTCAGGCACAGACACATAGCTCTACTCACAAATTAAAGGAACCTCTAAAAGACGGAGAAGAGACAAGAAAAAGAGGGAAACCTGAGCCATAAACAGAAGACGCAGCCACATGCAGGCAACTGTAACCGCAGAATGTGGCACCAACATCGTGGCATCTCAGGCGAGGCCACCAGAGTGGAAGCTGGGGTATGACGAGCCACCATCCTGTGGGAGTCAGTGACCCAGGGCCAGGCTCTGCCTCCAGCTTCAAGAGCGCAGTGCATGGCTCCGGGACTCAGGACGGTGTTCGGCAGGGAACAGGGTCTCAAGTTCAGAGCTCGTTCCGTGCACAGAGTAACAGCCGCTCCTGCAGCACATCGCTCCCTCATCCCTCCATCCCTCTTGCACCTTGACTGAGAAGCAGGAAACCCCAGCTGCAAAAATATATAACTAAGAATCACTAAACGTTTACAGGAAGTCACGTCATGAAAGAGAAAATAAACTCAATAAAATTGTTTTCCTCCTAAAACAGAGAACAC
Organism: Ailurus styani; assembly: GCA_002007465.1. NCBI lineage: Eukaryota > Metazoa > Chordata > Mammalia > Carnivora > Ailuridae > Ailurus > Ailurus styani. Next base: position 1,584,848 of record LNAC01000028.1, on the reverse strand, counting down.
ACATTCTTTTCAAACACACATGGAATTTAGAAAAGCAGACTGTCTTCTAAGTTACAAAGGAAACTTGAATTTCCCAAGTTGATAAACAGTCCACATTCATTCACTAAATGTAATAAAACATCCATACCAAACACACAGCCTAAACAAATCTACATATCTGGAAAATTTTTTTCTAAAAATTTTACTTATTTATCTGAGAGAGAGAGAGAGAGAGAGAAAGAGAGAGAAAGAGAGAGCACTGAGAGGGGGAGGGTCAGAGGGAGAAGCAGACTGAAGCAGACTTCCCACTGAGCAGGTAGCCTGACGTGGGACTCGAGCCTGGGACTCCAGGATCATGACCTGAGCCGAAGGCAGTCACTTAACCGAGCGACCGAGGTGCCCCTGCACATTGGAAAATTTAAAACCTATTTTTATTTTTTATTTTTTTTAAAGATTTTATTTATTTATTTGACAGAGAGAGAGATCACAAGGAGGCAGAGGCAGGCAGAGAGGAAGAAGCAGGCTCCCTGAGATCATGACCTGAGCTGAATGCAGAGGCTTTAAACCACTGAGCCACCCAGGCGCCCATTAAAACCTATTTTTAAATAGCCCTTGTGGTCAAAGTGGAAATGAGAACCTATTTACAATCAAGTGAAAACAAAAAGTACTATATATTAAAATACATAGGCTTAACTTCATTCATTAAAAACCCAGAAAGACAAAAAATACATGAACGAAGCTTCCAAGTCAAAAAGGGTAAATTATCCAAAGGTAGCAAAAAGAAGGATTAATAAAGATAACAGTGCACATTAATAAAAACAAATAAAACAGGAAAGTCGCAAAAAAAAAAAAAAACCCAGAAGCCAGTTCTTCTAAACCATTAGTTTTTTTTAATGAACAAATCTTAAAAAAATAAAAAATAAAAATAAAAATAACAAATCTTTTTAAAGTAAGCTCAAGAAAAATGAAGGGCAGGGGCGCCTGGGTGGCTCAGTGGGTTAAAGCCTCTGCTTTCGGCTCAGGTCATGATCTCAGGGTCCTGGGATCGAGGCCCATATCTGGCTCTCTGCTCAGCAGGGAGCTTGCTTCCTCCTCTCTCTCTGCCTCTCTACCTACTTGTGATCTCTCTCTCTCTCTCTCTCTGTCAAATAAAGAAATAAAATCTTTAAAAGAAAAAAAGAAAAAAAGAAAAAAAAAATGAAGGGCAGCATACATAACCCGGGCAAAGACAAAAGGAGGAGATAAAAACTAGAAGAATGAATCTTACAAATCACAGTACACCACAGGAGTGACTTTAAACCAATGGCTAAAATGTAAACTTTTCTAGGAACATGGAAGTTGCCAAAACTGGGCCCCAAAGTAGTAAAACCCTGACCATTAATCATAGTCAGTTGAAACGGTCACTGAAAATCTACCCACAAAAACAAGGCATCAAGCCCAGATGATTCTATGGGAGGAGTCTATCAAGATTTCAAGGTACAGATAATTCCCACCTTACAATTCCGTACAACTGAGTTCATGAGGCTGACTTCAAAACCAGAAATTACAGCAAAGAAAATGACAGACTGTGGTAGACATCCCTAATGCTCTTCACGTCTAGTCCTCCTCTCCCTCATGACGGAGGCAAGGCCACACTTCTCCGATCCCTGGAGTTAGCCGGGACCATGTACCTGTGGTTTGTGTCACTTTGGGGCCAAAGTACAGAAGAGCTGCTAAGAGATCTCCGTGCCTCCATGAGACGGTGGACCAGCAGAAGCCCTGTCCACGTGGATCGCTGACTGAACATGTGGACAACAGCCCCCACCAACTCACAATGAACACAAACAAAAAGTAAATCATGGTAACCTGAGGATAGTACAGGAGAACCCCAGGCTTGGTACTGGCAGACTAGGGGGCCTTAGCCTGACGTGTGCGTTCTTCCAGAAGAAGGCTGTATTTACTTATAAACTGCTTTTAAAAAAATAAATTTCACAGGTCCCAGAAAAAAAGAGAAAGAGGAAAAGACAATAGATGCAGGAGAGGGAAGAAGGAAAATGTGAAAGAGACCAGGAATCCATTTAACACCTGGAGAATAATTTCATAGTATATGTAGAATATTGGATTAGAACTTTTGAGACTACCCTTTTAACAGATAGGGGACCATCAAAACTATTATTGGTGCTTTTCTATCCGTTTATCTTCTTTTTAAGCCAGGGGGAAAATAAATAGGATGAGATTCATTTTTTAAAGAAGTTTCCAGGTTTAAAAAAAAAAAGTTAAAAGGTTTCTAGGTTTGATTTTGTAGGAAGCAACTTCCCTGGTGTGGACACATGTCTAGGGGTAGATTTAATAATTATTAACTATAAAACTAACAACAACAATTTCTGATAGTGAACTTACTCTGTGCCAAACATTATTAATAGCACGTTACAGATTATACTTTACCTAGTATTCACAGCAGATAAGGAAAGCAAGATTAGGTGAGCTTCAGTATTTGCCCAAGACCACAGAGCCTGTAGGAGGAAAATCTGGAGTCTGTCTGACCCTGAAGGCCCAGCTCTACACAGCACTAGACTCTGATACAGCGTGTTTTAAAAAGGTGTAATTATGGTGACAAACTGACATACAACACCAGGAAGCCAGAATACTCCCGAGAAAACTATATTTTTTAAAAAGCAAACAAACATGACTTAAAATAAAAAGGGAACTCTTCCTTCTAACTAGAATATGGAAGAAAAAAAACTGTAAAGTAGTGGTATCTCATTGAGCGCTCGTTTTAAAGTACACCACCCTGTTGAGAGCGAATTCGCAAACCATGAAACTGGTAAAGTGTGAATACAATTCAGTGGGTCTTAGTATATTCAGTTGTACAACCACAACCATTTAATTTCACAACATTTTAATCATCCGCCAAAGAAGACCTGTACCCATGAGTAGCCACACAACTCCCCCCTTTTCCCCAGCAACCACTGATCTGCCGTCTCTATGGATTTGCCTATATTGGATATGTTGTATAAATGGAATCATACATACATAACACTTTATTTATTTAAGTAGGCTCCACACCCAACGTGGGGCTTGAACTCAAAACCCTGAGATCAAGAGTTCCATGCTCCATGGACCGAGTCAGTCACCCAGGCGCCCCATATGTGATGTCTTCTGACTGGTTGTTCATTCAGCATAATGTTCAACATTTCATCCTGAAAGGTTCATTCTCATTGCAGCAAGCATCAGTACTTCACTCCTTTTGGGGGTCAGCTAACATTCAGCTATATGGATATAGCGTCTTCTGCTTATCTGGTCATCAGATAAATGAACATTTCAGTTATTACCACATTTCAGGAGTTGTCTGTGCTGCCGTGAACGATGCTGCTAAGGCACACTCTTCTAACAAGGTTTTATGCAGACCTACGTGTTCAATTTTCTTGGCTCTATATGTAGGGGGAGAATTGTGGGGTCACACTGTAACTCTATGTTCAACATTTTGAGGTACAGCCAAATTGTTTTCCAAAGTGGCCACACAATTTTACGTGCCCACCAGCCACACATAAAGGTTCCAACTTCTCCACCTCCTTACCACCTCTTATAATCTGTCCCAGCATCCCAGCACCAATTGCTGAAAAGACCCTTCTTTAATCCTATCTAATGGTCTCGACATCACCATCAAGAATCAGTTCACTAGGACGCCTGGGTGGCTCAGTGGGTTAAAGCCTCTGCCTTCGGCTCAGGTCATGATCTCAGGGTCCTGGGATCGAGGCCCGCATCGGGCTCCCTGCTCAGCAAGGAGCCTGCTTCCTCCTCTCTCTCTGCCTGCCTCTCTGCCTACTTGTAATCTCTCTGTCAAATAAATAAATAAAATCTTTAAAAAAAAAAAAAAGAATCAGTTCACTATAAATATGTGGATTTCCAGACTCAGTCCCGTTCCATTGACCTATGTGTGTCTGTCTTTATTATGGGTAACATTCCATCTTGATTACCATCGCTCAGTAGAACGTTTTGAAGTTGGGAAGTGTTTCCAATTCTGTCCTAGTTTTTCAAGACTGTTTTGGTTACTCTAGATTCCTTGCATTTCCATATGAATTTTACAATCTGCTTGTCAAATTCTGCAAATAAAGCCTCTTGGGACTTGGAGAAATGGGTCCTATGCGGCATCTGTCGAAGAATCTGAGGAGCGCTGTCATCTTAAGTCTTCCGGTTTATAAACACAGGACATCTTTCGGTTGACTTCAGTCTTCTTCAGTTCCTTTCAACAAAGTCTTGTAGTTTTCAGCAGACAAGTCCTGCGCTTCCATTGAATTTCTTGCTAACTTGTTTATGCACTTTAAAGGGAACGGTTTTTAAATTTCTTTTCCCGTAAATTAATGGTTGCATAGGAAAGCTGGGGATGACAGCTAAGGAGTTTCTTTTCATGGTAGTGAGGATGTTCTACAATGGACTGTTGTGATGATTGCACAACTCTGTGAATATACTAAAAACCACTGAATGAAACACTTAAATAGGTGGACTTTATCATATGTGAATTATATCTCGAGAGAGAGAGAGAGAGAGAGAGAGAGAGAGAGAATAAATCCTATCAGGCAGATGAACAAACTCTTAGCATCTTGTACTTTTCCATTTATATCAAAAGGAAAGACGCTCCACTTCCCCAGGCCAATGTCAAAGACATTGTTAACACACAGGTGGTTTGCTTGGAAACATTAAATCAGTCGCAAACAAAGCTTGGCATGACTGCCATTATATTAAACTACAGGTAGGGGGAAAGAAAACTTCCACTGTTTGCTTTTCTAATGTTGATCAGGTACATTTTAGAGTGACAAGTAAGTAACCCGCCCATTAAGCAAACCACCTAAACTGCTTCGGTGATTTTAAAATCCTTGGAATAGCCTCCCAATTGAAATCCCTGCTTCCTCTGTTGATTCAAACCCAATTATTCTTAAAGCATTATCAGAATCCTTTTTGATAATGCCTGAGGGTCTCTACTGCCTACAAATTGCTTTCTTTGGAGTTCAAAACATAAAATACAGTTTCTCTTGATCTACTCTGCCAACTTTCTCACCCACCTATGGTTCATTTAACTGCTTCCAGACAACATAGCAAAATTTTTTTTTTACCTCTAGGTCTTTCTTCATGCCGCATGCTGTCCTCTATGATATCTAACCAATGTTTCTTGAGCCAGACTGTGGGCTCAACTATAGTGCACACACACAGCTAGTGCTCAGTCGTTACTCACTGGGGCACCTGGGTGGCTCAGTCAGTTAAGCATCTGCCTTTGGCTCAGGTCATGATCCCAGAGTCCTGGGATCGAGTCCGGCATCAGCTCCCTGCTCAGGGGGAGCCTGCTTCTCCCTCTCCTGCTCCCCCTGCTTGTGCTCTCTCTGTGTCAAATAAATAAATAAAATCTTAAAAAAAAAAAAAGTACTTGTTGAAGAACACTACTTCCTATTTTATGCTAGCCTCTGTCTCAAGCACTTAACCTGTGTTATCTCCTATAATCCTTCCACGAACCCTGTGAAGAAACAAAGGGTCTGAGGGACTACTTGCCCAAGGCTACACACACTGAACCACTGTCCAGTGACTGTTCTATTCATTCTTGGGTTATAGCTGAAATCTTATCCCTTCCCTGTTACCTTTCCCTGAAACCTATCCCTTTCCCTGAAACCAACGGTGATTTCTCCTTTCTCTGAACTTCTGAAGTACTTCCTGCCTTTGACACATAAAGCTACACTACCTTGAACTGTATTTTGGAAGGAGACTTTATTTTCATTTTTTTTATTTTTTAAAGATTTTATTTATTTGACACAGAGAGAGAGATCACAAGTAGGCAGAGAGGCAGGCAGAGAGAGGAGGAAGCAGGCTCCCTGCTGAGCAGAGAGCCGGATGCGGGCCTCGATCCTAGGACGCTGAGATCATGACCTGAGCTGAAAGCAGAGGCTTTAACCCACTGAGCCACCCAGGCGCCCAAGAGACTTTATTTTTAGAGCAGTTTCAGGTTCACAGCAAAACTGAGTGGAAAGTACAGAGATTTCCCTTATCCTCCCTGCCCCCACACCACACACACACACACATACACACACACACCCCACTATCCACATCCCCCACCAGACTGCTGTAATGGTTTTAACTGATGAACCAACATTCTTTTTTCAGAATGTCATATAGCTGGGATCATACAGTATGTAGCTTTTTCAGATCGACCTCTTTCACTGAGTAACTGGCATATACAGTTCCTCCGTGTCTTTTCATGATTTGATAGCTCATTTCTTTTTAGTAGTGAACAGTATTCCATTGCCTGGATATATCACAGTCATTTCCAAGTTTTAGCAACTAGGAACAGAGCTGCTAGAAACATGTATGGTAAATTTTTGTGTGGACGTTAAGTTCTCAACCTCTTTGGTTAAACAGCAAGGAGCGAGATGACTGGATCATATGGAAAGAGTGTTTGGTCTTGTAAGAAACTGCTAACCAATCTTCCAAAGTAGATGTACCATTTTACATGCCCAGCAGCAAAGAATGAAAGTTCCTACTGCTCCACACACTTGCCTGTCCTTGGTGTTTTCAGTGTTTCGGATTGTGGCCATTTTAATAAGTGTGTGGTGGTATTTCACTGCTATTTTAATTAGCATTTCCCTGGTGACATATGATGTGGAGCATCTTTTCATATGCCTATATGCCATGTGCATATCTTTGGGGAGATGTTCCTTCAGGTCTTTTGCCCATTTTTTAATTGGGTTGTTTTCTTATTGTTGAATTTTAAGATTTCTTTACATATTTTGGATTAACAGTCCCTTATTAAATATATCTTCTGAAAATATTTTCTCTCTGTCTGTGGCCCTTGCATTATTTTTTATTTTTCACATTTTTAGGTCTTACAAAATTGGGTTTAAATGTTGTTGGGGGTTTTTTTACTTTTTTTTTTTTTTTTTTTTAAGCAATCTATTGGGACACCTGGGTGGCTCAGTCAGTTAAGGGTCTACCTTTGGCTCAGGTCATGATCCCGGGGTCCTGGGATCAAGCCCCACATCAGGCTCCTGGGATCGAGTCCGGCATCAGCTCCCTGCTCAGAGGGAGCCTGCTTCTCCCTCTCCTGCTCCCCCTGCTTGTGCTCTCTCTGTGTCAAATAAATAAATAAAATCCCTCATCAGGGAGTCTGCTTCTCCCTCTCCCTCTGCCCATTTCCTCTACTTGTGCTCTTTTCTCTCTCAAATAAATAAATATCTTTTTAAAAAAAAATCTCTATGCCCAATGTGGGTCTCAAACTCACAACCCCAAAATCAAAAATCGCATGCTCTTCCAACTGAGTTACACAGGCTTAATCTGTTAAATGACAAAAATCTGGATGAGCCTTGTATCTGGGTTGTATGTTTTGGGTTAGGCTGGGGTTAAAGAGAAGCGGGAGCTCGGGGAGATGTGTGTCCACTATGGCGGATGCAAGTGCCCAGTTCCTAATGGTGCAACCCACAGCAAACCTAGCCACGAGGGATGTCAACCACTTGCAATTTGCATGTAGTCTAAACTGGACATGGGCGCCTGGGTGGCTCAGTGGGTTAAAGCCTCTGCCTTTGGCCCAGGTCATGATCTCAGGGTCCTGGAATCAAGGCCCACATCGGGCTCTCTGCTCAGCAGGGGGAGCCTGCTTCCTCCTCTCTCTCTCTCTGCCTGCCTCTCAGCCTACTTGTGATCTCTCTCCCTCTGTGAAATAAATAAAATATTTAAAAAATAAATAAATAAACTGGACACCACTGGGGCCCTAAGAGTTCCTGAACTCCTACTGAGCTGGTGAAAATTCCACACACAAATTCTTCGAAGTTACCCTTATTGATGCAAACCAGAATTATCAGAAGACATCAGGGAGATCACCAAGCCAATCCATAAACACGAGGAGATGAGTGGCAAGATAGCCCCTGGCTGCAAATACCGTGGCTTTGGAAAGAACCACAGATGTCATGACTGTTGACAGTTCCCACAGTATTGCTTGAAAAAGTCCCCATAATCTCCAGATCCACAATCACAACTAACTTAAGCAACCTCTGTAAAATTCAAACCCAATAAACAATAATTTTTAAAGTTCATCTGTTAAATGGCAGATGTCAGCATCTTATTTCATTCATTTGTCAAACTTATGAAAATTAAAATTTAATAGCGTTGTTAAGACAGTTCAATGAGAATAGTCTTTTCGACAAATGGTGCTAGGACAACTGGATATGCACATGCAAAAGGATGAAGCTGGACCCCTACCTCACACCTTATACAAAATTAGAAGAAACTGTAGGCATAAAGCTTCATGACCTGTGACTAAGCAGTGATTTCTCAGATGCAACATAAAGGTATAAGCAGCAAAAGAAAAAAGTATATAAACTGAACTTCATCAAAATTAAAAACTTTACTATTTCAAAAGACACTATCAAGAAAGTGAAAAGACAAACTACAGAAGGGGGGAAAGATATTTATAAATCACATATTTGCAAAGTCTGGTAAGGGATATGAATCCAGAATTTATATAGTGCTTTTATAAACCAACAATAAAAGACAACCCAATTAAGATATGGCTGAATAACTTGAATAGGTATTTCTTCAAAGAAGATATACAAATGGTCAGTAAGTCCATAAAAGATGCTCAGCATCATTAGCTATCATCAGGGAGACGCAAATAAAAACTACAAGGAGATAGCACTTCATACACACTGGGATGGCTAAAATGCAGCAGGTGGACAAATGCAAGTGTTGACAAGGATGTAGAAAAACAACACTCATGCATTGATGTTGGGAATGTGAAATGGTGGAGTCACTTTGGAAAACGGTTTGCCAGTTCCTCAAGATTTTAAGCATACAGTTGCCATATGAACCAGCAATCCACTCCTATACTCAAGAGAACTGAAAACAGAATCTTGTACACAGATGCTCATAGTGGCATTATTCACAACAGCCAAAAAGTAGATACAACCCAACAGCTTATCATCCGATAAATAAATAAAATGTGGTATATCCATACGATGTAATATTATTCAGGTATAAAAAGTAATGAATTATGGATATATGATAAACGCAACAGTATGAATGTGCCTTGAACATATTATGCTGAGGGAATGAAGCCAGTCACAAAGAGCTATATATAGCATGATTCCATTTGTATGAACTGTCCAGAATAGACAAGTCTATTGCTATAGACTGAATGTGTCGCCTCAAAATTCATCTGTTAAATCCCAATTCCCAATGTGATGGCATTTGGAGATAGGGCCTTTGGGAGGTGATTAGGTCATGGGGTGGACCCCTCCTGAATGGAATTAGGGCTTTACAAAGGGACCCCAGCGGTACTTGGGTGGCTCAGTCAGTTAAGTGGCCAACTCTTGATTTCAGCTCAGGTCATAATCTCAGGGTCATGGGATCAAGCCCCATGTCTGGCTCCCCCGCTCGGCGCAGAGTCTGCTTGTCCATCTCCCTCTGGTCCTCCTCCCACTCCCTCTCTTAAACAAATAAAATCTTTAAAAGAAGGGGGGGGAACCCCAGAGAGCTCCCATACTCCTCCAGCCATATGACAAAATAGCAAGAAGACGCCACCTGTAAACCAGGAAGCCATTCTCACCAAGCCATGAGCCTGCCAACACCTTGATCTTGGACTTTGCAGCCTTTAGAACTGTGATAAGTGTTTAGTAGCTCTGGTGGCTGAGAGTAAAGTGAATAGGGCCTGATTGTCAACATATGCGGGGTTTGCTTTGGGAGGTGAAGAAAATACCCTGAAATTAGCTGGTTATGATTGTGCAACTCTGTGAGCATCCTAAAAACACTGAATTGTACACTTGAAAGGTTAAATTTATGGTATGATCATTATATCCCAATTAAAATATAAAATACAATAGTAGTGTGAAGACTAAGCAACACTGGTTTTTCGTAAGACAAACCCTTCAGCCTTAGCTTTATCTTGTTAGGATGTTACAGGCCAGGCCGCTGTTTAAAATGTCATGCATGCTGTGGAGAATAATATGTGTTACATAAAATTCTTTAACAGGAATAAAAAGATAATGGCCACCTACAACAAAAGGAGAAGAAGATGTAGAGTCTGCTCCCAAAAGAGTTTACAGTTTAACTCGAGAAATAAAACGCATCAACCAGAAAACCAAACAATAGCACAGAGCCGCTCACTTCTGCCAGCCCACATTCAATTACTCATCAAGTTGTTATCAATTCGTCTTTTGTAGTATCTTAAATCCATTCTTTGAGGTCCCAGCACCACTGCTCAATTGCAGTGACTCTTGTCTCGTGTCTGGATTATTACAATAGGTTCTGGCATCTCTTTTCTCTAATTCATTTTAATCATGAAATAATTATTTGTTGGATAAGTGAATAGAACACTCCTCATTATGTAAACTGTCCTACACATAAACCTCGGAGCTTAATCCCACTTCCAAAGTGAAATATAAATTTCTCCCTGCCCTACACCCCTCCGCCCAAAAATAAAAAGAGAGAGAGAAAAAGGATAAACTCCTAGCAGTTAGCACTTCAAACTTTCCAGAATCCTGTCCCATTCACTTTCTGGTCTTATCACCCACCAACCCTTCCTCTCTGGTCACTCCTAGGCTTGGCTCATGCATTCCCACCCCACCCCCCAACTCCTTTGCTGGGGGTCCCTCCCACCAGCGCCTCTTCCTCTTCATCATCCAGATCTGTGCTTCTCAGTCTAATTCAAGCCTCCCTCCATCAGCCATCCCCTATCCTGTACTGCCCTGTGAAGTCACAGGTTTTTTTTAGATTTAATGTATTTATTTGAAACAGAGAGAGAGCATGAGCTGGGGCGGGGGAGGGGGTGGGGGGGTGCAGAGAGGAGAAGGTGCAGAGAACGGAGAAGCAGACTCTCTACTGAGCAAGGGCCAATCCCAGGACCCAGAGATCATGACCGTGACCTAAGCCAAAGGCAGACGCTTAACCAACTAAGCCACCCAGGCGCCCCTGAAGTCCCGTTTTTTATCAGTTACTTATATAAGTCTCAAAACAGATTTTAAACTCATGGAAAGTAGACCCATGGCAGAAGTAAATCCAAGACTAACATCTTGCTTCACAAACAATGCCATATGGACTCAAACTTCCAAATGAGCTCTACAGACCGACCACCAGAATTCAGAGAAACAATGTTATTGTGAGAAGGCTTAGGTTGTGTTTGCTTGTTTTTGTGGGAGTGAGACAAGCTGAATTCTCAAAGGGTGGGTGGGCTTTGGCTTTATGAAGAGGAAGTCGTGTCAGAAATCAGTTGGGGCGGGCAGGGGGAGGGAGGCGCATCCCAGGATCCATGTGCCAAATGCTTGCATTTCACAGGGAGGGTCTAGACACTTATAACACAATGAATCTTTAAAATACAATTAGTTGGGGTTTTTTGTCTTCAAACCCTTCCAAAATTCTACACTATTCGTGAAAATCGCATTGGAGAGTGAACTGGCATAGGTCCCCTGCCCAATCTGACACTTACCACTGACACAGAAGTCTACAGCTTCAGCCTGTTACTCACCTGTAATAAGATTTTGGGTTAACTTTTTTTTAAATCCACCTACATGGATCTTTCTATCACACTACTGTTTTCTGCCCAATTAAAATCTCCAAATAGATCATGTGTGTGTGGTAGGATGGGGCTCATTCTTCATATTATATTATCACAAATGCTTAAAGGACACTGGCCTTCCTAGAATGGAATTTAAAAGAAAAGAGCTTATTTCCTGAGAAGAAAAACAAACATGAATTTATGAAGACTGGCAACTACAAAAAAAAAAGATTTTCGTGAATTACATAAGTCATAAATTACAGTCAGTTTAGAAAGGGATGTGGAAACCAGGTGAACAACAGTTGATGCCTCTCCAACATGTAGGATTTTTCCCAGCAGAAAAATCTGCACACAAACACGTGACCCCTCTGTGGCCAAGAGCAGGTTGTGCAGGGTTCTGGGTGTTACCTCAGGTGTTTTGGGAAGTGGGCACTAAAACAAAGCTCTTGCTGGGCGCCTGGGTGTCTCAGTGGGTTAAGCCTCTGCCTTCGGCTCAGGTCATGATCCCAGGGTCCTGGGATCGAGCCCCGCATCGGGCTCTCTGCTCCGTGGAGAGCCTGCTTCCCCTTCTCTCTCTGCCTGCCTCTCTGCCTACGTGTGATCTGTCAAATAAATAAATAAAATCTTAAAAAAAAAAAATGCTCTTGCAAAATGGAACTTCTACTCCCCAGTCATGATGAACCAACCACTGTGGTCAAACACCTTGCTCAAACACCTTTCTCAGGGATGGAGAGCACTCCGCTTGGACCCTCCTTTCCTGCAGCTTATGGCTAGCTACCCCAGCTTGCTGTCAGGACTAGGCCCTCCACTACACCCCCCACCCCCACCGTCGTCTCCTCTTCCCACATAAATCCAAGCCTCTTACAGTCAGCTTCTCTAACCCAACATGTGAGACAGGCAGAAAAGGGAAAGATGGGAAAGGGGAGAGAGAATACACTGCATTTTTTGGGAAAAATTAATTAGCAACCTCTGCCTTCTGTCCTGAGATATTAAATACCCTCAAAGCTTATCATTAAATGCATAATTTGTAACAGAAGAAAAACTAGTGAAATGTGAGTAAGCTGTTACAGTTTCTGGTATTTAATTTCAATTTTCCTTTTCCTAACACCAACAAAAAATGTTCAATAAACCTAATATCTTGATGGGGCACTTGGGTGGCTCAGTCGGTTAACTGTCCGACTCTTGGTACCACCTCAGGTCTTGATCTCACAGTTATGAGTTTGAGTCCTACATTAAAAAAACCCAACAACTGAATATGTCGGTATCAGAATCTTTTTCTTAGAGCAAAATTCTTAAGCGATGACAGGTTTTCTATATAATGTTACTTTCACTGCCCAAGGTTACAATGCAAATTTTAAAATGTTGTGCACACACACAAAAAATAAAAATAAAAAGATAAACAAAATGCTGCACACACAAAATTCTGCTAGGGCTTAACCCTACAAGGGAATTACAAAGGTCTTAAAGTAAGAGCTTTGTTGTGGACCAGGGATTGGCTAACGATGACCTGTGGGCCAAATTTTGTAAATGGGCCTCCTGCCTGTTCTTGTGAATAAAGTTTACATGGAACACAGCCACGCTCATCTGTTCACTCAGTGTCTCTGGCTACAATGGTAGAGCTGTAGAGTTGTGACAAAGACCATATGGCCCACGAAGCAGAAAAGATTCACTCTCTGGGCCTTTTGGAAGAAGGCTGCTGGCCCCTATAGTACTGATTGTATACACATCATAACCTCAGTGGACAAGGTTCTTGGGGATCCTTGAAGGGAAACATATCCCCAAAATACCACCCTGGCTTTTGACTGCTTATTCATTTATTTATATGGACGCTAAGTACAAATACAATTCGAAATTTATACATGCTTATCCACCAAACTTGAACCAGATGTAAGAAATAAGCATTCCACCAGAACACCACGAAGCATTCGCTCAAATTGCCTTGTTGTCATCTACTGAAAAACATTTGCAGACTACAAGTAGAAAATGATAGAAAACTTCCACGTGTCTCTCAGAGTCTGGGCATTCACAACACTCTGCTCAGCCTTGGCTCAGAAAAATCTCTAAGTCACTGTCGGAGGGGAGGGTGGAAACTGCCTTTACTTACCAAAGTGCCAGACCCTTTAGGGCTCTGAGAACTGGGATGGTTCCCAATTCACCCCCCCCCCTACAAACATGAACTGTGTGACTATGGGAAGCCCCTCTCCAAAACTATCCCCCAAAAAGGACCCATCTCTGGAAGACTGAGGAAAATACCTCTTAAGCCAGTCATCTGGAGCACTTGAGAAACAAAGACCTTTCCCCAAGTGCTCACTTTCCCATAGACATAAGGACCTAGGAAGATCAGAAATTCATACAGAGAAGCAATTATAAGTGCTATTCTTTACAAGTCCAGCTCTGGACAGCTAAAAGGTGAACCAAAAATCCAATTCATCACCTCCCTCAGATATAAGTGTTCCCTGCCCAGGTCCTCATGCCAACTGAGCCCTAGCTAAGGCTTCTATTCTTTGGAGCGTCCCTTGGCCTCTGCCCCAATCTATGTCATAATTCTATGCCTTCGCTGCTCAAGACTTGTTACATGGATCACTCTGGGCTCTGTCTCGCCCTAATTTCTCCCACTTTGGGCAGGAGGTATAAGCTCCGGCCCTTCCAACACAGTCCTCTTTGCCTGACCTCTTCCGCCCTTCACCTGGATAGACAGATCCCAGCTGGATCACTAGAGACCTGATGCCATATATAATCTTTCTTCACTCAAAATGATCAAGCCCTGGGCTCAAATTGCAGCTATTTAGCAGATGAATAACATGGAGCAAACTACTCAACCTCTCTGGGCCCCCACTTTTCTCATCGGTACCACAGAGATAATAGTTCCTGTTGTTCAGGATTATCGCGAGCATCAGAATAGGTACTCAAGAGATCTGCAATCAATATTATCTTACTAATTACCACACACCACTAATTATCAAGGACTTACTGTATATGTGGCAATATGACAGCAACTTTACTCATTTAAATTCACTAACTTCTGATGTAGATCCCCAATTTACAAATATGAAAACAGACACCGAGAGGTTAACTTGCTTCAGATAACAATACATGTATTGCGTGGTGGGGTCAGGACCCAATCCTAGTCGTGCAAGTACAGCTGGTCCTCATTAGTCATGAATCCCGTATTTGTGAATTTGTTGAACTTGGTAAAATTGACTGGGGCGCCTGGCTGGTTCAGTCAGTAAAGCAGGTGACTCTCCATCTCAAGGTCGTGAGTTCAAGCCCCATGCTGGGAGCAGCATTTACTTTTTAAAAAATTTCCTTGCCGGGCACCTGAGTGGCTTAGTTGGTTGGGTGTCTGACTGGATTTTTGGCTCAGGGCATGATCTCAGGGTTGTGAGATCGAGCTCCAAATCAGGCTCCACACTAAGCATGGAGTCTGCTTGAGAGTCTCTCTCTCCCTCTTCCTCTGCTCCTACCCTGCCCCCCACCCCGCAGTGCTCACTCCCTCTCTCGTGCTCAAATAAATAAAATCTTTGAAGAAAGTTTACGTGTAACCTTAAAATCAATACGTCTGCACTTTCCCAGTCATTTACAGACATGTGCAAAGCAACAAAAAATTTGAGTATCCCAGCGTACACACTCCTAGCTGTGGCCGAATGAGGTGACATTTTGCCTTCTTGTTTCAACACTCATGCTACAAACGAGTATCCTTTTTGCTGTCCATTTAGTGATGCCTTTTCCATATTTTTGTGCTTTTGGTTGGTTGATTTTGCTATTTATAATAGCCCCTAGTGTTGAAGTGCTACCTAGTGTTCCTAAGCTCAAGAAGGCTACCATGTGTCTTACAAAACAAATACATCTAATCACACCAGCTTCATTCAGGCCTGACTTAGAGCACAGTTAGCCACAAGTTAAATGCTAATGAATCAGCATTATTGTCCATTATTATTAATTATTAATACATACTAGATATAAGGTCTTTACACAGGAGCACACATGAAACACATTATTGCTCAGGTGATGAAAATGTGACCGGAGGTTCGCAGGAACCAAATTCTGTCTTCCTTGGGAGCAATGGGTCAGGAGTCACTAACTCAGCGCTCCTGGAGTCTCCCCAGAACGCAGCTACCAGGAATAACAGGAATCAACGGTCTAGGCCTCGTTCTACTGTGAGGGCTGGTATTACCCACACTTCAGGTACTATCCATAGAGCCTCCCTAGATGGTTTCAGTACCGTGGCCACTCGCACACCGCGCATCGGACACACTGGCGGGAGGCTGGGGCAGGCACCAGCGCGGGAAAGAACAAGAGGAGAACGAAGAAAAGGGAGCCCAAACATAGCGTTCCAATAATCTACTGCTCAAAAAAGGTGAGGAGGGAATGTAAGCTACACACTGAAAACAAGCTTGTTACTCTCTGCTCCTTCCTACTTCCAGAGTTACAAGCTTTGGGAATCTTGGAAATCCCTATACTCAGAAAACATTTCCAAAAATGAATTACAAATTAATCAAATTTAAAGCTGCCTTTGGTCTTGGCATTCTCAGTAACTGTCAAATTTCTTTTCCCCCTCCTTGCAAAGCCAATCTCCTCTCTGTTTTCAGCCCTGGCTATATAGCAATTAGGAGAGAATTCGGACAGCACTACCACCACAAAGATGTATTGTGTTTCAAAAACAAAGACTGCCCTGGAATTTACTCCCCCAAAATTCAATAAAATACAACAAAGCAAACTCCCCGTAATGACATTAAATTATTACCAAATTGTCAGAGCCCTGCAGAAAAGGCACCCAAATTTTGAGGCTTTTTGCAATCTCGTTCCTAAAATTCTCATGCAAAAATCGTTTCATGCCAAGCTCAAGAGTTTTGATTTCTTTTCTCCCCATGTTGACATTTTCTTCATTTAAAACAATCTATTCTAAAGTATGTTGTATACTCTTCTGTATTTTTTAATTAAAAAAAAAAAGCCAAGTATATAACCCTAGGTTAAACCGAGATGAGCCAATTTTTTCAATTATGAATTGATTATAGATAATGTACTAAAAAAGCTTTGCGGTCTAAATATTAAAGCTTTGACAGTCTTTCTACGTCACAATACATTAATCTGAATTTTCAAAAAAACAGGTAACAGAGGCGACTGCGTGACAGTCAGTTAAGCGTCTCACTCTTGGATTTGGCTCAGCTGTTGATTTCAGGGCTGTGAGATCGAGTCCCGAGTTGGGCTCTGTGCTCAGTGAGGAGTCTGCTTAAGACTTTCTCTCCCAGGGCGCCTGGGTAGCTCAGTGGGTTAAAGCCTCTGCCTTTGGTTCAGGTCATGACCTCAGGGTCCTGGGATCGAGCCCCGCATTGGGCTCCCCACTCAGCGGGAAGCCTGCTTCCTCCTCTATCTCTGCCTGCCTCTCTGCCTACTTGTAATCTCTCTCTCTCTCTGTCAAATAAATAAAATCTTAAAAAAAAAAAAAAAAAGACTTTCTCTCCCTCTCCCTCTGCCCCTCCCAGCCCCATGAGTTCTAATAAGTAAATCTTAAAGAAAAAAAGAAACACACATAACAAAAGTCAAAATTTTGTCATTAATAACCTAGTTGATGTTCACGCACAAGATTAAAAATAACTGGAAAACGTTATTTGAAAACATACATATAATAGCTCCAAATTAAAATCCAGTAACTGTTACCTAAAAGTAACCTTAAGTATTTCAGGACAGCAGATTAAAAACACTAGAAATACAAACAGGACCAAAATAAAAATTCATCCAGAGGCTGAGAATGAGAGTAAGTTAGGTGGAAAGCTTGCAGGATCCCCCATCGGTTGTTGGAACCCTGTCTTCTGTGTGCGCACACACTCAGTTAAATAAAATAGTGAAGGAATAATAAATTAAATTACAATAAGTAAAAAAAAAAACTAACCTAAAAATTCATAAATAACCCCTTTTGTAAGAACAATGAACAGCTTTATAGATCATAAAGAAAATATCTCCCATTAACTAGAATGTTAAAACTGAACAAGTTAGTTGAGGGCAATACTTCCATCGATTTTTAAATAACTCCAACTAATTTTTAAAATACTTACAGCTCTGACTAAATCTGTGTCTTTTAAGTCACGTTAACAGAAGCAGTTGCACAGGAGACTAACAGGTGAATTTGAAGACTACAAAGGGGAATTCAATTCAATTCAAATACCATCCATTCTGCTGGGAGTTTCTGTAACACAGATGAGCTCATGTTTGATTGGTAAGTAGGAATGGTATCACCACAGCATGGAAGTCTTGCTGATTCATTTGCTGAGTTTCCAAAGCAAAAAAGTGGAGAGAATGGAATTATGTGAGATCTTGGGCAAGAAAAAAACAATCCCTCAGCAATGGCCTTAGCAAGAAGCTGTATTTGAAGCAAGCAGCAAAAGGGAGCCTGCACCCGGGCCTCACTCCCCAGACAGGTGCAGTCACAAGCAGGCAGGCCAGGGTTGCTCTCAGCTGGGCTGCAGCACTGGCTCCCGTCGAGGCCCCTTGCAATGGCAGCCCCACTGGCTCAGAACTCAACACCCACTATCCATGCACCAATGCAAGCCTGGCTAGAATTTCCACTTTGTTGTTCTCGTCCACCCTTAGTATCCATTTTAACAATGGATAAGCCACACTGAGATGTTCGCCAAAGTCGTCCAGGTAATCAATCGCCTGGGGTACCAATTAGCACTTTTGCTAGTAGCCACCAAGCTGCGTAGATTTTGAGAGCTCTGCCACAGCCTTAGTTTTCTCTTATAAGACACTATTTTTACTGCATGATTTGCAGAATGCAAGTGTTTTTCAAAAACATAAATATTCCACTATAGTAGAAAGAACGATAAAGATTTCTCAAGTGCCTACCTACCATGTACAGGCAATGGGCCAGGTACTAAGTTAAACTCCAAGACCTAAGAAGGATAGGTTTCTTAAAGGTCTCAACTTAAGAACATCTCTTCATCGGTTTGCAAGAGCTGCCATCAAAAAGTACCAGGTGCTCTGGGTGGCTCAGTTGGTTAAGCAGCTGCCTTCGGCTCAGGTCATAATTCCAGGGTCCTGGGATCGAGCCCTGAATCGGGCTCCCTGCTCAGCGGGGAGCCTGCTTCTCTCTCTCCCTCTGCCTGCTGCTCTGCTTACTTGTGCTCTCTAGCTCTCTGTCAAATAAATAAATAAAATCTTTAAAACAAACAAACAAAACAAAGGTGCTGGGTGGCCTTAAACCACAGAAAATTTGTCTCATGTTTCTGGAGACCAGAAATCCAAGATCAAGGTACCAGCGGGGATGGCTCCTCGGAGGGCTGTCAAGGAAAAACTGTTGCACATCTCTCTTCTAGCTTCCGGTGGTTTGCTGCCACTCTCCACTGTTCTTGGAGGACTGAGGAGGCATCTTGTAACCTCCACCTTCATGGCCCCCTCCCTTTCTGCTCATCTGCATCCAAATTTCCCCATTTGATAGGACACCAGCCATAACTGGATTAGGGGCCCACCCTACTCCAGTAGGATTTCATCTCAATGAAGTGCACCTGCAATGACTCTGTTTCTAAATGGGAAACCACATTCTGAGGAACAGGGTGGGTGGAGACTTTCACATATGAATACAGGAGGGTCAAAACGCAATCCATAACAACCTCTAATTCGCAAAGCGGAGAGTACTAAAAACCATCAGTATTTTCAGCCCCTGGTAACGGCAGATGAGGTCAGTCAGTTTACAGGAAACCATAAAAGCTGAGGGAAATACGAAAAGCGTCTTCCTCAAAGCCCCAAGTAGCTAACACAGTAGTGAGGATGGAGCGAACGGAGCTTCAAGTCGGTACCTGCCCTGGAGAGAACGAAGCAGTCCGGCTGCTTTTTGTCCTGCAGTCATCTGCAAAGACTCTGGGGGATGAGGGCTAGGATCTGCTAACTGCCAAGGATGGGGTCCTGGCGAAGGGTATCTCAATGGGGGCTAGCCCTTGAAAGACAGCAGGCTAGGGCTAGGAACGGAGATGGAGCCCAGCTTTGTATGAGCTGGGTGACCAAGAAAATCTCGAGCCTCAATTCTGGACTACTAGTGATAACTTACGAATACACACTAAGGTCTGGTACACCTGAACTACAGGGCAGACCACTGGCCAAGCTCCATGTGGCCACCAGTGGCACACAGGTCAGGGACAAATAACACTGCAAAGGTTATGAACACAGAACTGACACCAAAACCACGACCCACAGAAGGCCGTTTGGAACACATACCCCGAACCCAGCCAAGTCAATGCCTGCTAAAACAAACACACCCACATTCGCCACAGGATTTGAACAAGACGCAGAGTCCCATAACAGAACATTCAAACTGTTCAGGATATAATCCAAAATTACGCAGCATACAAAGGACGAGGAAAATTGCTAGTCACCTGGAGGAAAAGATAGACACGCCAGGCGAACAATGTTGGTAAAAAAAAAAAAAAAAGCTGGCATGGCTCTATTAATATTCGACAAAGTGGACTTCAGAACAAAGAAATCCAGAGGGATAAAGAGGACCATTCCATAATGAGACAAGGGTTAATTTGCTAAGAAGACATAACAATCCTCAATGTGTATGCATCTCACAACAGAGCTTCAAAAACACATGGCAGCAAACACTGACAGAATTGAAAAGAAAAATATAAAAATCCAAAATTACAGCTGGAGACTTCAGCACTTCTCCCAGTAATCGACAGAACTGGTAGACAGGACCAAGTGCCATCAACCAACTGTATCAAACTGACGTTTCTCCAACACTCCACAGTAGCACAGCAGTACACACATTCTTCTCATCACACATGGAAACTTCATAAAAAAATTATAACAAACGGAAAAGAACTGAAATTGTATAATTATGTTCTCTGATCATAACAGAATTCAACTACAAAGCAATACAAAAAGATAGCAGGAAACTCACCAAGCAATGGAGAGTAAACACCACACTTGACAATTCATGGGTGAAAGGGAACGTCTTAAGGAAGATTAAAGAACATTTAGAACTGAAAGAAAAATCTTAAATTAACATATCAAAAATCTGTGGAATTCAGCTAAAGCAGTAGTTAAAAGGAAATTTAGAAATTGTTTCTCTATTTTTCTAATGTAAAGGACAATGAGGTCATATCTGAAAACTGAAATTTAGTCACTTTCTGGGACTTGATACCCTGTACTGTAAAAGTGGTCAGAGGACCCACCACTAGGTAAACACATTAAGAAATCAATACCCACTAACTCTAATTTCAGCTGCACTTCTACAGTTTCTCAAACATCACTAACAAACCTAAATCACTAAGAAAAACTGTAACAGAATGTTTAAAGTATCTTCTGTTGTGTGTCTCAATGTCCAAAGTGTTCTAACCAATCTGGCTTGAAATTTTTGACTCAAGCTATTTAATAGGCTATGTTTCCAATCAGACTGAATAAAATAGAATAAAATAGGAATTCTGAAAAAACAAATCTCCATTGGTTAGCTTCTTGTGATTAAATACACAAAAACCAAATTTGCACCTTTTAAAATAACCAGCGGTGGGACGCCTAGGTGGCTTGGTCAGTGAAGCATCTGCCTTCGGCTCAGGTCATGATCCCAACAGCCTGGGAGGCCTGGGATCGAGTCCCCCATCGGGCTCCCTGCCCAGCAGGGAGTCTGCTTCTCCCTCTCCCTCTGCCTGCCACTCCACCTACTTGTGCTCTCTCTCTGTCAAATGGATAAATAAAATCTTTTTTAAAAAAATAAAAATAAATAAAATAACCAGAGGTCACAACAGTTATCCATAAAATGTTACATACACAAATTTTTATTAGAAAAGATGCACACAAAAAATCCAACTTTATACCTTAAGAAATTAGAAAAAGGGCAAAATAAACAGTTACAATGAGAAACTCAACATTAAGTTTACCTGGAATCTCAGAGAGAGGAGAGTTAAGAGAGGATGGGGAAACAATGAGAGAGATCCTGGCTGGGAAATTTTCAAGAAATGATGAGAAACATCAACCCATAAAATCAGAAAGCCCAAGGAGAATAAATAAAAGGAACACACTTCGGGGTGTATCACGGTGACAATGCAGGAAACAAAAGACAAAAAGAAAAATCTTACACGTGGCCACAAAAAAGGAATGAGTGTTCATTTCCGAGTACTGACAATGGACTTCTCAAAAGCAACGGGGGAAGTCAGAAGACCACAGAACATCTTCAAGAAAATAACTGCTAACCTAGAACACTCTACCCAGCAAAAAGTACCTTTTAAGAACCAAGATGAAGTAAAGGTCTCTCTGGACAAAACCTGAGGTAGCCACTGGTACAATTTTCATTGTTACCATCCTAAGACTCCTCTATTTAAAACATACATGAACCAAAACACAAAAAAGTTTCCAACCGGTGAAATTTTATAAAGTTATTACACAATAAAAGCTAAATTTACTATAAGAATAAATAAAATAATCTATCCTCTTCCCCTCCTTTTTAGGAGTTAAAGCTGATCCTCAAGTCTGAACTATAACAGACAATTACCTTGTTTCTGGTGAGATAAAGAAACTGAGGTGGGGACGGGGCAACTATACTATTTTAGGCCCAGATGAACATCTTAAGGTCATTACAAAGGGCAGCTGCACTAGAAGGACCCCTGTCTATGAACATGTGCACCAAAGCTGGATAACAAGCAAACACAGTGTGCCCAGTGGTCTCAGGACATAGAGGGAACAGTTTGCAAAACATCTGTTAGGACATGACCGGGCCTATAATACAGAACAGTCCACTTCCTTGTTCTCACCACTACTTGATGACTATTTCTGTCCCGTGTCACCGCACATCAGTCCCCTAGTCACATAGATACTCTGCCAGGAGCTTCACCGAACAAGGCATAGCCACAGAAAACAACACAGTGAGCCTAGAAAGTGCACGAAAACACTGAACTCCGTGGCTGAGTAAACCTCGACAGATTTATATTTGTACCAAACCCGGTCCAGAGAAACTACAGAGTTGAGCGGCACAATACACAGTTTTCCATCCAGCCATGTCTTAGGGATTTCAGCCCTTTGAACAACTTCCCAGCTCACTGGATTATCAGGTCCTTTGAGCAGGTACTCCACCTCATTCATTTAAAATAACATTTAAGAATTGCTTTGGCCAGGCCCTGTGCCACTAGAGAGAGGTGACTGAGTCTCTGCCTCTCACCTTTGGCAGCAGCAAAGACAAGGACATGCAGAATACAAATAAGGTAGTGCAGACCCTGCTGTAGGAAGATGAGAAGGTGGGGGGACTAGCCCCTGCCAAGCAGGGGTTGCTGGGGGAGGTCACTATGTGGACGAGGAACGTGGACAAGGGCATGATAGAGAAGCACGATGCATTCAGGGCCAAGGGTGTGCTTCTAAGGGATGTCTGATTTAGGAGGAACAGAAAGAGCCAGGGCCAGACAAGAAAAAGTCTCACCTGCACCGGCTCAGGAATTCGGACTTTACCCTGTGGGCAATAGCCAAACAGGATCGGATGGGCTCTCTCTAGGAAGCTATAAACTCTGGCACTGGAGTCAAACTGAGAAGGAATGGGAAGAGGCAGGAAGGAGGCAGGAAGACTGATCCACCTGGAGGCTGTTGAAATAGTCCAAGGAGGTCTTCCTCTAATTTCTGCCTCCCCAACCCCCACCACAGCGGCTAGCTCTGTGCCTTATGCACAGTAAGAGAATACTGTTGGACTGACAGGAAAACACCTCAATTTCTTACAAAGGGCTTTCCAGCTTTCTAAGACAATTCCAAGATGGGGGCAGTGGCGGGGGTGGGGGGCTGCCAAAACACTATGTACCCCCTGCTAAAACTACAAATGCCTTTCACACCATCCTAATATATAGCTAAGATCCTGAAGAACCCATGTTCTCACAGATTCTCCTTGTCTTCACGTTATCACATTTTCACTGATTTCAAAACACTGGTGGAAAGAGTTCTGAAAAAACCTGAAAAGCCAATATGGTGACCAGAGGATACCAACATACACATTTTTAATAATAAAACCAAGGAAGGACTTCAATGTGTAGATCATGCCAGCTCAGTGTTTCTCCAAATAATCTAGTTTCAGATATGCACTGATTTATCCACCAAGATATAAATCTTCAACGCATACTCTGAATAACTGAGACCTGTTTCAGAAGTTGAATGCAATCAATAGTAGACTACTTAAAATAAGACGGCATCTACCCAATCTACCTTTCAAAATTCCAGCTGGGTTTGGTTCTTTGGGGTTTGGGGGTTTTTGGGGGTTGTTTTTGGTGGTGGTGGGTTTTTTTTGGCCTAAATTGACAAGCTGATCCTAAAATTTGTACGGAAATTCAATGGACCCAGAAGCCCAAACAATCTTGAGAGAAAAAGAACAAAGATAGAGATTCACACTTACCAATTTCAAAACTTATAACCAAGCTATGGTAATCAAGATGATGTGGGACTGGCGTAAGGCTGGACATACATAGGTCAATGAAATAGAATTGGAAGTCCATAATAATTTAGTGAGAGAATAGTCTTTCAAACAAATGGTGCCAAGACAACTGAATACCCACATGCAAAGGAACGAACTTGGAGCCTTACCTCACACTGTACATAATAATTAATTCAAAATAGATCATGCAAAATTAATACAAGAGTTAAAATTCTAGAACTCTTACAGAAAGAATATATAGGTGTGAGTCTTTCTGGTCTTGGGTTTGTAATGGTTACTTAGGTATGATGCCAAAAGCATAAGTGACAAAAAAGAATGTATAAATTGTACTTGATCAAAATTAGTTTTGTTTCAGAGGCCACTACCAAGTAAAAAGAATCTACAGAATACTTCAACAAAACTATGGGAAAATATCTGATAAGGGAACTGTATACAGAATACATAGAAAAGTCCTATAGTCCCTTTTACCTACAGGGATACAAGATATAGATATCTTTATATCTATGTATAGATAAAGAGAATTTTTTAAAAAAAGATAAAGGGGATTAAGAGGTATGAATTTCTAGTTATAAAACAAAAAGTCACAGAGATGAAAAGTACAGGAGAGAATATAGTCAATAATATTGTAATAATGCTGTTTGGTGACAGATGGTGACTACACTTATCATGGTGAGCAATGAGTAATGTACAGAATTACTGAATTATTGTACACCGGAAACTAACATAACATTGTATATTTCAATAAAAAAATTTAAGATTTTATTTATTTATTTGACAGAGAGATCACAAGTAGGCAGAGAGGCAGGCAGAGAGAGAGGAGGAAGCAGGCTCCCCACTGAGCAGAGAGCCTGATGCAGGGCTCGATCCCAGGACCTGAGCCGAAGGCTTTAACTCACTAAGCCACCCAGGCACCCCTAAAAATGTTTTTAAAACTCCTAAAAATCAGTAATTAAAAGGCGGTCAATTTAAAAATGGGCAAAGGATTTGAAGAGATTTTTCTCAAAAGAAAACATACAAATGGGAAGTACATGAAAAAATTCTCAACATCATTAGTCATCAGAGAAACGCAGATCAAAATCACAGTTAGGGGCTCCTGGGTGGCTCAGGTCAGTTAAGCACCTGCCTTCGGCTCAGGTCATGATCCCAGGGTCCTGGGATGGAGCCCCCCATCAGGCTCCCTGCTCGGCAGGGAGCCTGCTTCTCCCTCTTCCTCTGTTGCTCCCCCTGCTTATGCGCTCTTGCTCTGTCAAATAAAATATTTTTTTAAAAACCCTACAGTTAGATACTACTTCTCACCCATCAGGATGATTGAAATAAATATGACAATATCAAGTACTGATGAGGATGTGGAGAAATCAGAACACTTAGGCTTTACTCGTAGGACTGTAAAATGGTTCAGCCCCCTTGGAAAACAGTTTGGCGGTTCATCAAAATGTTGAACACAGTAGTGTATGACCCAGAAATTCTCCACTTAGGTATATTCCCAAGAGAGCTGAAAACACAAGTCCATATAAAAACTCATACACGAATTTTTATCAGTGGCATTATTTACAACAGCCCTAAAGTGAAACAATTCAAGTGTCCATCAACTGATAAATGAACAAAATATGCTATACCCATACAATAGATTATTCAGCAATAAAAAGAAATAAATGAATAAAATTGGAATGGTACAGACAAGATTAGCATGGGCCCAGCACAAGGATGACACGCATGTTTGTGAAACATTCTGTATTTTTTTCTTGCCATTTGCAACAACGTGGATGGACCTAGAGAGTATACTGCTATGTTAAGTAAGTTAGAGAAAGACAAATACCATATGATTTCACTCACATGTGGAATTTAAGAAACAAACAAGCAAAGGGCGGGGGGGGGGTAAAAAAGAGACAAACCAAGAAACAGACTCTATACTATATATAAAGAATGAATTGGGCACCTGGGTGGCTTAGTGGGTTAAAGCCTCTGCCTTCAGCTCAGGTCATGATCTCAGGGTCCTGGGATCGAGGCCCGCATCGGGCTCTCTGCTCAACAGGGAGCCTGCTTCCTCCTCTCTCTGCCTGCCTCTCTGCCTGCTTGTGATCTCTCTCTCTGTGTTAAATGAATAAATAAAAATCTTAAAAAAAAAAAAAAAAAAAAAAGGGTGGGGAAATGGGTGAAATCGGGGATGGGGATTAAGGAACACACTTGTTGTGAGAAGCACTGGGTGATTAAAATAAAAACCTAAGAAAAAGTTGTTCTAAAATACGACAGTGCTGATGGTTGCATTAGTATGTGAATATACTAAAAGCGACGGAATTGTATACTTTTAAAAGGGTAAATTTTATGGTATATGAACTAGATCTTAATAAAGCTGTTACACATGTATATATTTTTGAGACTGTACCTACCTGTTGTTTACCAATTAGATTGGTATCTGCATCCATAGGTTATTTTTTCTTCTATTAAACATCAGCTTAAAAATTATTTTGAAAAATACTGAACCAAAACATCATCACAAGGGTGGAATGAACAGCACAGAGATACCACTCTATGAAGATTTGTACCCTTAAATAATCCCAACATGTTATACTCTTCCTAAATAAATACAATAAGATCGATTTGATCTTAAAACCTTTAGGGTAATCTCTTCAGTGTGATCAAAAGACTCTGTTTTTATGAAGTCTAGAGCTCTTTGGGCATGTGGGCTAACTGACACCAAAGGGGAAAAGGTACACGGTGATAATGTGAGCTGTAACAACTGAACAAGAATGGTTTCTGAGGGACTGATGTAAAAAATGCTTGAACCTCAGAGTCTCTGCCTTGTATTTTAAACAACTGGTCTAGGATCATTATTAACAACTGAAGCTTATAAACACTTGTGGAAACTAATAAAGGGAAACCCAGCTAAAGTGGACTCAGGATGCTACGAGGGGAGGCTGGAAGGTGGAGACATACCACTCAATGTCAATTACGGACCTCCACCAGAAGAATCCTTAACAGGAAAGAATCCTCAATTACAGACCCCGATACTGAAATATACATTGCATCCCCTACAAGAAACAGACGGTCCCGGTAACTCAGCCAATGAGAAACCTTCATTGCTCTGAACTCTTGCTTTTCTCCATTGGACTTTTGTCCAAAACTACCCCTCTCAACTTCCTCATTCTTCTCCATAAAGTAACATTCTTGTCCTTTTGCTGGACTTGCCTATGGTTTTATCATCGCTTGCTTGTCCTGACCTGCAGTTCTGTTATTATCAAATAAAACTATTTTTGCTGGTTAAACAAATGACAGTTTTATTTTTAAGGTTAACGTACTCACCTGTTCACTTAAAAACACTGAGGCAACAGGCCAAATGGCAAAACAACAGGCCAGATGGCAGCATATCTATGAATTCAATGCTGGAAAGATGTTGTACTTTCTCGAGTAAGAAAGGAAGAGAGCGACCAGCACCTCAATTTAAAAATGCAGTTGCCAGTTCTGAGCCAAACATTATAGAAATATACAGCCAGCCTTCCCAGGTGATGCATGAAAAGAACCACATTTTTTGAATGAGGTTTGTATCCTTATTAGAATGACAATCATTAGCTCCCAGTAATAGCTGATAGGTTACTATTAGACACATTCTATCAGTGATCAAACTGAGAATGAACTCACAGACAAGGAAGACCACAGAATGTGGACTGGAGAAGAAATGTAGATAGCCTCATAAAGCAACAAAAATATTCAGAGTCAAAGAGAGATAGAAGATAATACTCATCAAATCTTAAATCCAAATCCAAGAAATTAAAAGTCAGACATAAATCTGGCTGGCAAAAGATCCCTTTACTTAGTAAAGTGATTTTTTAAAGATTTTTTAAATAATTAGATAAAGAGGTATCCGATTTTTAACCATGCTCAAATTTTCCTGCCACTTATTTTTATTTTAGAACTCAGTTCAATCTTCTGAATAATTACCTATGAACATGATTTTTTTTAAGATTTATTTATTTATTTGAGAGACAGCATGAGCATGAGCAGGTGGAGAGGGAGAGAGAGAATCCCCAAGCTGACTCCCCACTATGCATGAAACCCAACATGGAGCTTGATCCCAGGACCCTGAGATCATGACCTGAGCCGAAACCAAGAGTTGGCTGCCTAATTGACTGGTCACCCAGGCACCCCTATGAACCTGATTCTTGATAAGGAGCAATGCTACTATTATGCCCTGAAGAAATTGGGGGGGGGGAGGAAGTAGTAGTAAGAACGTTCCAGCAATGCCAACATGCCATTTCCACTAATTTAAAAGCTGAGATACTGTGTTCCTGGCTCATGTTTGGGTGGAGGTTTAAATATACAGATGAATACACTATAGGAGGCATGCACAATTAAATCTCAAACTGAAACACAATAGATACATTTACTGTCTGATGTGCAATCAATTTTTGTAATACAAATGGGAATTCCACATGTAAAGATCCAAACATTTTAATCTCACATTAAAGGGGGAAAATAATATATACAAAAATATACAGTAACTTCGTTTTTCTTAGTTTCCATTCCCATGTCTAGACAAGCTTAGGACTATTTTAATATGACACTGGGGAGGGTGGAGGGAAACAAAAATACATATCTTATGGTGTGTATTTGAAATAAAAAAAGACAGGGAATCATAAGTTAGCTCCTTTTATAGGAGCATATTAGGATTATGAATTTTGATCCCATTTAAATCTACACTCCACACAAAATATAGGCAAAATATGATTTTCTATAAACAGGAACTTGACATTTTTAGCTCTTATTCTAAAACCCCACTAACATTTTAATGGAATCATCTCAGTATTTTTCTATTCTTGTACATAGCACTAACATCCCATACAACTGTCTCTTAGGAGTTTTGAAAGAGTTTACCTACTACGGTCATATCAATACTGTAACAACGGCACGCTATATGGTGGCAGGGGGCAGAATGGGTACGTTCCTGGATTTGCTGGAGGAAAAAACCAAGGAATAAGGAAAAATGGGTCGGGCAGAAATTCAGTAATGGAGCAGGGACTATGTGCTGGTCTGACGAGCAGACGTGATATGTATAAACAAAAGCAGGTAGGGGACAGTGATGGAAAATCAGAACTCAGATGCCAGCTACCTTCTAACAGAATGTAGGCAAAACTGGAAGTTCTCACGGCAGAGTCACGCTGTTCTGCAAAATTAAGTAAACACAGAGAAGCGTATTTGTATTATCTGGAGTTACTGAAGGAACTAAAGATAGAAACTCAGGGGAGTGAAGAAAGGCAGGAAGAGGTATTGTCAATTTTTCAACCTAATCTCTCTCATATTACTTTGCTATTTTATTTATTACCATATGCAGGAATTCAATTTTTAAGAACAAAAATTTTAATTAAGGATGAAATAAAATGACATCGTTAGCTCTCCTTATGCATAGAGTAAATCTGTATCTAATTTGAAAAACAAATTAGAAAATAATGTTAAGTATGACCCCATGACAATGGAATATGACAATAGTAATAAATGTTGGTAGTAATAAATGTTGATACAGGCATAGAACAAAATCTGTCGACTCCTATTTCCAACTCATATACCAGGTTATCTTATGGGTTAATGGGGCAAGAGCAGGGGGGCGGGGAGCAACAAGCAGAAAAGCTTTCACTTTCTATGGCAAATATTACTCTAACTTCAAAACTGACTATATATGACTTTTTGTCAGGGATCCTAAAGAGGAAGAATTAAACTAAAACATGTGTGGTTGGAAAAGAAACTGAGAAACAAAATCAGAGTAAAAGATTAATAGAAATATTTCTGAAAGAGAGACTGGGCAGGTTATTTTTTTCTTCGTATTTTCCTGGGTTTTGCCCCAAATATTGTACAAACAAGATGAAGTCCTTTATAACAGAGACTCTGTATTTTTTACAAATGATTTTTAATATATTCAGATGAAAATCTTCTAATAGAGGCATGCTGACCCACCACTTCCTTAAAGGTATCCAGCTTTATGAAATATCAAAATACAATGTTACATCAACTCTAAGGCCTGCGTCTTAACCTCTCTGCCAACAAGATGCATCTTACAATCAGCCAGTGACAGATGGGATTTAGTAGTCATTGCCTGTATGTGTGTGGAGATCAAAAGTACCAGCGTTAAAACTTAGAGAAGACAACAAAAGGTAAACACAGAATGACCATATGAGCCAGCAATTCCACTCCTAGGTATACACCCAAAGGAACTGAAAGTGGGGCTCAAATACAAGCTTGTGTATTCCATGTTCATCACAGCATTATTCACAGCAGCCAGAAGGTGGAAAGAGTCCACATGTTCGTCAACTGATTAATGGATAAACAGATTATAGTGTATCTGTGCAATGAAGCAGTATTCAGTCATAACATAGAAAGAAACTGACACGCACCACAACATGAACGAACCTTGAAAACATTATGCTAAGTTGAAAGAAGCCAGACACGAGAAGACATATACTGTATGATTCCACCTTTATGAAATATCAAATTCATCTAAAAAGTAGATGAGAGGCTACCAGGAGGTTAAGGAAGGGGGAAATGAGCAGCTATTACTTAATGGTTACGGAACTTCTGTTTGGGGTCATTAAAAAAAGTGCTGGAGATACACAGTGGTGACAGTTACAACAGCATTATGAATGGAATTAATGCCACTGAACTGTATACTTAAAAATGGTTAAAAGGGGCGCCTGGGTGGCTCAGACGGTTAAGTGTCTGCCTTTGACTCAGGTCATGATCTCAGGGTCCTGGGATCGAGCCCCACATGGGCTCCCTGCTTAGCCGGGAACCTGATTCTTCCTCTGCATCTACCCTTGCTCATGCTCGCTCTCTCTCTCTCTCTCTCTCTCTCTCTCTCTCAAATAAATAAATAAATAAATATCTTTTTTAAAAAAGGTTAAAATGGTAAATTGTTATATATGTATTTTACGATTTTTAAAAATTAACATAATATACTAAAAACCACTGAATTTTATACTTAAATGGGTGAATTGCATGGTATGTAAATTGTATCTCAATACAGTGGTTTTTAAAAACTTACAGAGCTAAGAATGGCCCACTCTTCTAAAAAAAGGTGCACAGTCAACATTATTTATGACACAGTATGTGGAAATACACAAATATTTTTGATTCTAGTCAAACAGCTGATTCATGAGATGGACACTGAATATGAAGATATTTTAGGAATTCTTTCATCTATTTTGCTTTTACTTTTTCATTATAATGCACAAGAATAGTACATGATAAAAATCTACTTAAATAAGTTACCCTTGCAAGAGCATAAATAAAAAAGACAGATAGTAAGAAAGCTCTGTCAGGGCACCTGGGTGGCTCAGCCAGTTAAGCATCCAACTCTTGATTTCCATTCAGGTCTTGACCTCAGGGTTGTGAGTTCAAGCCCTGCATTGGGCTCCACGCTAGGTGTGCAGCCCACTTAAAAAACAAAAAAGAAAGAAAGCTCTGTCATTGTTTAAATTACAGCACTTCGTCTCTTCTAATGGTGCCCACGATGGTGCATCTCACAGTCAATGTGCATACGCCCCTCACAGCACCATATACAAACACACCCATGTGCATACACATGTGGACCCTTTTCCTAAGCATCCTGTGAAATCAAACATACATTTTCATTCCAATACAGTCATTTCTGAAAATTAATAATAAAAAAAAAACCACCGGGAAGAATTATTTAAAATGAATGCCATTTTGCCAATTCAATGTGTTTACCATGGAAAGTTCTAAAAGAAATGCACTGGCTTCATGTGGAGGTATGACAAAGCAGAAATCTAACACAGATATAATAATGTCTATTACTCATTTGGATCCATGACTCAGAGTATTTTAAATATACATATGGAAACCAGGATCTTTTCATAACTAGACTACAAACGAGAAACTCATGCCAAGACATGACAAACACAAATCTTAAAAAGCTTCACAGATTTACATCTTCCATTTAAAACACAAACTATTTTATCAATGCTTTGATGTAATCCTGAAAATGCAGCAACCACAGAGTTTCAAATCCCAGTAACATTTTCTGGTTTTGATGCTGGTAATCACTTGTCCAGTTAATGGTAAATATATACTGCACAACACGTACAAGTTCAGAGGAAATTCATCTGTTAATGGAGGAGATTATTGGGATTTCTTGTTATATAAAAAAAAGAAGAAGAAATTTGCAGTGGATATCTCTGGACACAACTTTTCAACTGGAAGAAAAGTATTCCAAACCTTTCCATTTTTACAGTAACTTCATCAGTTGGGTCACTACAGAAGTAACATATACTCATCAGAGAAATCAGAGTAATAGAAGTGCCCATAATCTCACCACCTGGCTATAATCTCTCCTACTGTTTTCATTTGGAGGCTTTCTGTGTGTGTCAGAGAGTGAGCCACAAAGTGGCTAAGCACCAATTCTAGAGCCTAACTCACAGCTTCAAGTCCTGTCCCTTCTACTTACTGGCAGAGTGACTGTGGGCAAACTAGGCAATAGTTCTATGCCTGTCTGTCCAGGAGGAATAATAACAGTAGCTCCTTCATCCAATTTTTAAATATAAAGATCCAACCCATACAGTTTGGCTACCTGCCTTTTTCGCTTAATAAAACATGTGAACAGTTTCCGTGTCATTAAATATCCTTCCACAAAATGTTTAAAGGGACAGAAGGCATTCGATGACACGGCTGTTCCACAAGGTATTCTGATCCCTACAGCCAGGTACTTTAACATTCTCCAATCTTTTTGCTATTCCAACAAGGCATTTACATAAGGAGACCAGGAACATTTGGAAGGCACACGTCCCAATCTCAGTGATGGCAACACTACATACACCTAGACCAGGCCACTAGCCTAGGAGACTGCTGTTGTGCCTCCTGGCCACCCAAGCTACCTTAGTTTTCATCTTTTCTCAAGTTCAGAGCCCAGCCTTCTAGCCGTTCTATGAGTTCCCAACAACCTTCCAAAATTCCCTTATGCTTACGTTAGCCAAAGTCCTTCTTTGTTGCTTGTAACAAAGACACTGAATTGATATACAAGAACTCATTCTCACCCATAATATTCCATCTCACACACAGACACAGACACATATAAGTACACAACCAACCAACCTCCCAGGTCAGCTATGTCCTAGGAAGCAGTCAATAAAACTAGAGAGCTATAATGCAAAACATAAAAGTTCTCCTAAAGAATTTTTTATTCCAATGAAAATTCTGCTCTAAGACTCGGCATGCATTTATAGGCCTGGGATGCTATAATTTCACTCATGCAAATTTATACCAAGTATATAATCTACAGAAACACCAATCCAATCTTTCTCAGAGAAAAAAAAAATCACAAATACTAATACTATTATTACTACTAACAATAATTACTAATACTCATATAACCATGCTACCATATGACAGGCACTGTTGTAAATACTTTACCTATTAGCCATTTCATCATTACAATAAATGTGTAAGTACTATTATTATGCCCATGTTATACACAAGGAAAATGAGGCATCAGAGAGACAAGTAACTTGCTCGAGGTCACACAGCTAACTATTCAGGATTCGAACCTAGGCTGTCCACTGTCAAAATCTATGTTCTCAACCACCATATATACTGCTTCTTGACTTTTGTCTCATGACAGAGTTTTAAATTATGATCATATATTACATTTTCATTATTATGATATTGATACCAAAATTGATATGTAAATGGAAGTTATATTGACATCAAAATCGATATGTAAATGGCAAAAGAATATTGACCAAACAGATAGGCTCCAATAGATACTTTATCTTCTACTGTAGCTTCTCCCACTAAGACTATGATCCCAGTATCCAGAAACCCATATCACCCCCCTCCCTCCTCCAATAAATGCCACGTGCTGTGCACCTCCTAACCCTTCTCCACTCAAGCTATTTCCATTATTTTAAATGCCCTCTGAACCCATCACCCATCTGCCTATTTCCATCCAGTAACACAATGGCAAAGCTCGAATACCACATCTTCCATCGACCTTCCTCAAGCCCATCTAGATGGAATGACAGACTCTCCCTGCCCCCATATTCCTGCGATTCTGTTGGCCTCCAATGGAGCATGTATTGCAATCTGCCAGTTTTCCTCCCAATTCTTCCACTCCCAATATAAGATTCTAGAAAGCAGAGACTACTTCTGATAAGCTCCCTTCTTTTACTTGGTATCCTCCACTGCACAGAAAAAAAGCTATTACAAGAAGTAGTTGCTCCATTATGACTAAGGTGGAGGGAATCAGGGTGTTGAAGTCTATCAAGAAAAGACTATCCTGAAGAAGCAAACCGGAAAATATCAAAGATCGAAAAATTTAGCCTATCATTAAACAACTAAATCCCTGTAAATCAAAATCTAAAAACCTACTGTTAAGAGATACTATCACTTGTGGAATTTTAACATGTATCTCAATAGGTCCTTTTATGGTCTGAATGTACACACTGTGGAAATGAACAAGGAAATTTTTTGGAAAACTATTTGGTATTTGGAAAAGTATTTGGTAAATACTGGGAACACAAGGTCACATGAACCACGAAGAAAAAGCCTAAACTTTGGTTGCCACTATAGCAAGCAGTGAGGGAACTAACTGCAGGCAAATCGGACAGGTGGCCAGCTCTTGCTCAAAGAATCCCATGGCCTTCTGAAGCTCTTGTCTTCCTTCTATTGGTTTTACTCAAGTGATTTACAGACTAGACCAAAGCCAAGAAGCTCTTTGCATTTTTTGAGTTGCCTGTTCATCACTGCAGTGAAGATGAAATATTCCCCTTGTGTTTTTCCTATATTGGACAAGTAAATGTGGAAAATGGTAGGAAGAAATCCACATACTCACAATTATTAACCAAATGGAACTAAGAAACTGGAGATTCTAGGATAAGTTTTGGGGAAAGGTACACTCCAGCATCACCAAAAGAAATAAGACTCAAAAAAGGCAACTCACTGCCCACACCACCTGTGGATCAAACACACGAGGAACTCTCCCATGCCATCTGTAGGAAGACAACGGAGATCCACCCTTACCACCTGACACAGTAACTCCTCCACCACTGTGAGGAACCCTCACAAGCAGGAACATCTCAAAGAACACATTCTTTTCAGAAAACTAAAGCCTCACCTTTGTTTTGTTTAACATTTTATTTTTAAGTAATCTCTCCACCCAACGTGGGGCTCAAACTGACAACCCCAAGATCTAGAGTCACATGT
Organism: Ailurus styani; assembly: GCA_002007465.1. NCBI lineage: Eukaryota > Metazoa > Chordata > Mammalia > Carnivora > Ailuridae > Ailurus > Ailurus styani. Next base: position 1,549,773 of record LNAC01000028.1, on the reverse strand, counting down.
TCTACTGACTGAGCCAGCCAGGCAGCCCTCGATTTTAAAAATATAAAACCTACGTTGAGATCTTTCTGATGGGGCTTGGTTGATTCCTTATAATCCACACTCATTAAGAGTTCCGGGAAATCCCTTGTACCTAATACAACAACAGGAAAACCACTATTCTCGGATACAGAGAAATCTGGGTACACACGACCTCCAACAGTCCCTACTGGAAACGATCTTGCTGTTCCATTTGCAGCGCTGCCTGTGCCAAATAGCATAAAGTTATAGGAAGCAAGCAATATTAAGCTGGTTCCAGCCTTCCCAAAGCCAATTCCAAAGTGGCACCAAATGGTAGTCCCAGAGAAAAGGGTTTACTCTTAACGAAATCTCACTCATTCTTTTGAGTGTTAGTAACACCACCAGGGTAGTGAGACATCTGATTGTCCAGAACAATAGCAAACTTACTTGCACTTATCTACACCTGGCCCAGAAAATATGTGACAAATATACCAAAAGTGTGACAAGGAGGAAAACTGAGGTTGTTAATCTAATTTGCCTATCAGAGAACACTTTCAAAAGTCATTCTTCTTAAAAAAAAAAAAATTCATAACAGACATCTCCAAACTCAAAAGTTTTAAGACTATCCCTTTAAAAGTATGTGAAAGACACTAACAGAACAGAGCTAATCAAACTACAGTGAAACTCACACTCTGGTCGCAACCTAAAAAACACTTGGCCATTGTTGCTGTGTGGAGTCTCAACAACTGGTCCATACCAGGCATTCCCTGTTACGCCCTTGCACTCAAGGCTTTCAATTTTTAAAAGATTAATAGGATCTCTCATCTTGAAAAGAATCATTCCTTTAATAAAGTCTAACAACACCTAAAAGAGAAAAACATCTTTCTAGAGACGTGCACATGTCTGGAAGGATGCGTGCACGTCATGTGACAGCACACATGTTGAATGAAGATCCTTATGTGTTATGTCTACATAGCTACATATGCCTTCAGTCACGGGCCCTCCTGCTAACCTCAACCCCAGACTTTAGCTTCTCTATGACTTGCCCACATGGTGACACAGCTAACATCTCAGAGGTTAAGTTTTAGAATTTCTAAGAATAGACCTAGACCAGAGAAGATGGCTTAAACATCAGTCAGATGGGTAAGTTTCATATCCAATGACCATATCAACCAAACCAGGGCACGTTTTAGAAAAAGAAAGGATACTATTATTGATGGTGCCAACGGGTTCAAACGAGTTTAAAACAGAATTGTTCCAGGCAGAAACAAGAAATGTGGTCACTCTAGACTATGCCCACCAGGTGAAACTCTTTTTCTACCTCCAAGAGATATTTCTACTGTTTTATTGATCCCAAAATATGCAATAAGTCACCTCCTTTCAGGCATGTTATTTGATAACAGTAGAACAACAGGAACCATGTGGAAAAGGAAGGTAAAATATGGCTAAGACTTGAAATACACTGTCTAATAAACTAATGGAGAAATGGACAACATTCCTGCTCATCCAATATTTGAAAAGAACACAGTAGCATCGTCCATCAGACGTGCATCACTTTGCAGGGTCATTTTTTCAATTCGGTCACTAAAGATACAATTCTAAGCCTAAAATAATATGCACAGCTTGTCAAGAGAGAGGGTTAGTAAGAATCATGGATGGAGGGCACCTGGGTAGCTCAGATGGTTGAGCATCTGCCTTCAGCTCGGGTTTGGTCCCAGGGTCCTGGGATCAAGTCCCGTGTCAGGCTCCTGGCTCAGCAGGAGGTCTGCTTCTCCCTCTCCCTCTCCCCCTGCTCATGCTCTCTGTCTCAAATGAGTAAAAAATCTTTTTTAAAAAAATATTAAAAATTAAAAAAAAAATTTTTAAAGAACCATGGACGGAATTCAGAATCTACAAGATTAACAAATTAGTGATGTAAAGAGATTAATTTCTGGTCACTGATATTAAGAAGTTAATTTCATTTAACTTTAAGAAGTTGAAAATCAGTCTGTACTTTTGGAAATAAGATTAAGAGAATATGACTTCTTATATGCAATTATTTACCCATCTTCTCTCCTCTTCCCTACTCTTCTATACTGTATGCTGTGATGCTGGGGATAGGGCTCCCAGACCCCAAGCTGGCTGGCTCCCTATTCACATCTGCCAATGGGAAGTCCTAGAGAGAGGGTGAGAGATGGAGAAGAAAAAGGGACTTCTTGCCTGTTTCTCTATTTCTGCCAGAATCATTCCACCAGCAGCTGAATCTCCACGTAGAAATGTATCCACAGATTGGCATACAGATGTGTAAAATGACACACATTCAAGGATATTCACTGTAGCATCATGTGTAAAAGTGCAAGACTACAGATACCTTACATGTCCATCAAAGAGGGCCAGGTGATTTAACATAAATAAGGCAATGATGGAGGAACACAGTAACCAAAAAAGGGACAGAAGACATATAGAAAACAAATATCAAAATGGCAGAAGTCTTTTTTTTTTCTTGCTAGTGACAATAATTAGCATTTTATTTTCTTCACTATGGACCCAACAACAGCACCTAAGCTGCATCTAGTTATAGACTCCTTAATATAAATGTTTACATAACACAAATGTAAAAGCTCCAGGGATATTAGTAGAAGGCTTTATCAACAAATACATAAATTTAAAAGTTAAACTCTTCAATTAAAAGGTAGAGATGAACAAAATGGATAACAAAACATGATCCAACTATATGCTGCCTACAAAAGATTCATTTTAGATTCAAATATACAAATAGGTTGAAAACAACAGATAAAAAAAGATACTCCACACTAACAGTAATCAAAGACAACAGCTGGAGCGGCCATATTAACACCAGACAAAATAGACTTTAAGACAAAAATTGTTACAAGGGACAAAGACAGACCTTATATAATGATAAAAGAGTCAATTCACAAGGAAGATGTAACAATTACAAATATACAGGCACCTAACAAGGGACTGCCAAATATAGAAAGGAAAAGCTGATAGAATTAAAGGGAGAAATAGAAAGTTCCACAATAATATTTGTAGGCATCAACACCACTTTCAGTAATACAGAACAATTACCCAGAAGATTAACAAGGAAACAGAAGACTTAACACTGTGAACCAACCAGACACACAGATCACAACAACAGAAAACATATTCTTTCCAAGTGCATGTGAAACATCCTCCAGTATTAACCATACACTTGGCCTTAAAAATGTCTTAATAAATTTTAAGAGACTGCAATAATTCAAAGTATCTCCTCCAACCACAGTGGAATGAAATTGGAAATCAATTAACAGAAGGAATCCAGAATTCACAAATATGTTGAAGTTAAACAATGTACCTTTAAAAACTAGTGGGTCAATGGGGCACCTGGGTGGTTCATTTGGTTAAGCATCCAATTTTGGCTCAGGTCAGAATCTCAGGATCATGAGATCAAGTCCCAGATGTGGCTCTGTGCTGGGCATGGAGCCTGCTTGAGATTCTCTCTCTCCCTCTGCCCCTCTCCCACCCCACACTCACACACACTCTCTAAAAAGAAAACAAACAAACAAACCCAACTTAGTGGACCAAGAAAAAATTACAAATAGAAAATACTTCGAGATAAGTGAAAATAAAAATACCACATATCAAAATGTAAGAGATGCAACAAAAGCAGTGCAAAGAGGGAAACTGACAGTTATGAACGTCTACATTAAAAGAGGAGGATCTCAAATTAATAACCTAACTGTCCATCTAAAGGAGCTAGAAAAAGAAGAGCAAACTAAAACCCAAAGCAGGCAGAATGACACAAGAAAGAGCAGAGCAGAGCAAAGTGAAGTAGAAAACAAAACAAAACAAAATCCTCAAAACCAAAAGCTGGTTCTTTGAAGAGATCAACAAAGCAACAAACGTTTAGACAGACTGACCAAGGGAAAAGACTGTTCGAATAATTAAAATAAGAAATTAAAGTGAGGTCATTCCTACTGATCTTCAGAAGTGAAAAGGATAAGAGAACACTATGAACCACTATATATCAGCAAATTAGGTAACCTAGATGAAATGCAGAAAATCTTAAAAACACAGAAAGCACCAAAAAGGACTAGAAAAGAAACAGCAAATCTGAATAAACCTAGAACACATAAAAATTCTGTAATCAAAATACATCCCAAAAAGAGAAGTCCCAGGACCAGATAGATGGCTTCACTGGTGAGTTATACTAAACATTTAAATAAAAATTAACCTGAGCCTTCATAAATTCTTTCAAAAATAGAACAGACTACTTCCTAACTCATTCTGTGAGGCCTATATCACCCTTATACCAAAGTCAGACAAAGACATCACAGACCAGTATGTCTTGTGAATATAAATGCAAATAATCCTTAATGAAATACTAGCAAATTGAATACAACAGCACATTAATAAGATTCTATACCAGGACCAAGTGGGTTTTATACCCCAGAAATGCAAGGGTAGCTCAACAATTTAGAAAATCATTTAATGTAATATATTAATAGAATTCTTAAAACGGCACTAATAGAAATCTTAAAACTGCAATATCATTTGAATTAATGCAAAAAAAAACATTGGACAAATTCCAATATTGGTTCATGATAAACAAAAAACAAAAACCACTCAACAAACTAGAAACAGAAGGGAACTCCCTCAACTGGCTAAAGGGCATCTGTGAAAAACCCACAGCTAGCATCATATTGATGAAAGACTGAATGGTTTCCCCCTAATAACAGAAGATTAGAATGTCTGCTCTTGTCAGATAAAAATCATCCACACTGGAAATGAACACGAACACACACACACACACACACACACACACACACACACACACACACGACATAATCCTATCTACAGAAAACCCTAAAGAATCCACACAAAAACTATGGAAGTTAATAAATGAGCTTTGCCAAATTGTAGAATACAAGATCAGCATACTAAAATCAGTTGTATGTCGATAAACTAGCAATGAACAATCCAAAAATAAAGTTAAGGAGATAATTAATTCCATTGTACCTTATCAAAAAAACAAAATACTTACAAATACATTTAACCGAAGAAGTACAAGACTTATACACTGAAAACCACAATATGTTGTTACAAGAAATTATAAAAGACCTAAATAAATAGCTATCCCTGTTCATGGACAGTAATATTAAATAACATTAAGATGGCAACAATTCCCAAATTGATCTACAGACACAAAGCAATTCCTACAAAAACCCCAAGTGCCTTTTTATAGAAATGGACAAGCTCACCCTAAAATTCACATGGAATTGCAAGAAACGCTAGTCAAAACAATCTTGAAAAAGAACAAAGTTAGAAGACTTACACTACCTATTTCAACTTACTATGAAGCAACAGTTATCAAATATAGTGTGGAATTGGTATTAAGAGAGACATTCTAGATCAACAGAATACAAATCTAGAAATAAAGCAATGTATTTATGGTCAAATGATTTTTGACATGGTGCTAAGTCCAATCAATAGGGGTTCTCAACAAATAGTCCTTTCAACAAATGGTGCTGGAATAACTAGGTATCCACTTGCAAAAGGATATATTTGGATCCCTATCTCACAATGTATATAAAAATTAATTCAAGGGGTGCCTGGGTGGCTCAGTGGGTTGAGCCTCTGCCTTCAACTCAGGTCATGATCTCAGGGTTCTGGGATCGAGCCCCGCATCAGGCTCTCTGCTCACCGGGGAGCCTGCTTCCCCCTCTCCCTGCCTCTCTGCCTACTTGTGATCTCTCTCTCTGTCAAATAAATAAAATCTTTTAAAAAACTAATTCAAAATGAATGAAGGACCTATATGTAAGAGCAAGAACTATAAAACTCTTGAGGAAACATAGGGGTAAATTTTTCATTATTTTGAATTAGGCAGTGGTTTCTTAAATTTATGACACCAAAAGCACTAACAACAATAGATAAATGACTATCAAAATTTTTTTAAATTGTGCATCAAAGGACACTAGGAGAGTGAGAAGACAATGTATAGACTGGAAGAAGGCATTTGGAAATCATATACCTAATAAGGGTCTAGTACCCAGAACATACTTTAAAAACTCTTAGAACTCAAAACAAAAAGACAAACAACCCAATTGGGAGACATTTCTTTAAGGAATATATAAAAATGGCTAATAAGCATACAAAAAGATCCTCAACATCTTTAGCCACTAGGGAAATACAAATCAAAACCACAATAAGATAACACCTCATGCCCATTAGGGATGGCTATAAGAGTAACTCTAAAAAAGAAAAGAAAGGAAAAGGAAAGGAAAGAAAAATATAAGCGTTGGCTAGGACGTGGAGAAACTGGAACCCTCGTATGCTGCTGGTGGAAGGGTAAAATGGTGCAGCCACTGTGAAAAACAGTTAAGCAGTTCCTTAATATGTAAACATAGAATTCCATTATGACCTAACATTTCTACTCTCGGGAATATATCCAAGAGCACCGAAAACACGTTCACATAAAAATTTGCACATAGCAGCATTATTCATCATAGCCGAAAAGTGGGAAAAACCCAAGTGTCCATCAACTGATGGATAAATGTGGTCAATCCGTTCAATGGAATATTATTCAGCCATAAGAAGGAATGAAGTAGGGGAGCCTGGGTGGCTCAGTGGGTTAAGTCTCTGCCTTCAGCTCAGGTCATGATCTCAGGGTCCTGGGATTGAGCCCCACATCTGGCTCTCTGCTGGGCGGGGAGCCTGCTTCCCCCTCTCCCTCTACCTGCCTCTCTGCCTACTTGTGATTCTCTCTGTCAAATAAAATCTTTAAAAAAAAAAGGGGGGGGGGGAAGTTGTGATACACACACAACCTGAATGAACCCTGAAAACGTTATGCCAAGTGCAAGAAGCCTGACAAAAAGGGCCAAGTATCATAGGACTGCATTCTTATGAAATGCCCAGAAGAGGGAAATGAAATGGAAATGGAAATGCAGATTAGCGGTTGCCAGGGCTAGGGTTGGCGAGTTGGAGAGTGATGGCTGAGTGGGTACTGGATTTCTTTTTGGGATGATGAAAACGTTCTGGAATTCGATAGTGACAACGGTTACACAACACTGGGAATATACTAAAGCCATTGAATTATACATAGTTAACTTTTACCTCCATCTATTTCTTTTAAGATTTTATTTCTTTGAGAGAGAGAGAGAGAGAGCACAAGCAGGGGGAGAGGGAGAAAAGGCTACTGCTGACTATGTGGGGCTCGATCCCAGGACTCTGGGATCATGACCTGAGCTGAAGGCAGACACTTAACCAACTGAGCCACCCAGGTGCTCCGACTTTTACCTCGATTTAAAAAAATAAGGGGGGCACATGGGTGGCTCAGTCGATTAAGCACCCAACTCTTGATTTCAGCTCACATCATGATCTCAGGGAGATTGAGCCCCATGTCTGGCTCCTTGCTCAGTGCAGTCAGCCTGGGATTCTCTCTCTCTCTCTCTCTTTCTCTGTTCCTCCTCCCCCCCAGCCCCACCCCATTCACATGTACATGTTTGCTCTCTCTAAATACGTAAACAAAATCTTAGGGGAAAAAGAAAAAAAAAAAGAAGGCAATTCTATATATACTGATATATATGGAAGCTTTCCAAGATATATTATTGGGTGAAAACAGCAAGGTACAGAACTGAGTCTATGCTCCCCTTCAAAAAGGGGAGTAGGGAGAGGAAGAATATATAAGCATTTTTATCTAACACATCTTTGCAAAAATAGACAAGAAAGCATTACCACTGGACGGTCTCTAGGGGCAGGTGTGAAAAGACTTCCTTTTTAAAATAAGCCATCTTACACAGTCTACATGTTGCACCATGCACAGATACCTCCCCCCACCCCCCACCCCCCACGCCAAAAAAAAAAAAAAACCAAATTGACCTTTCTAAAAGAGGAAATACTGAGATAAAGTTGGTTATATAATGAAAACACACTCATGGGAAGATTGCTGATGCGTTCTGGGGGAGAAACACTGGGTGGGAAGGAGATTATACATGTGTTTGTCTAACAGTGAAACGTACTGGAATACTGTTTTAGAATCTAATCACACCACTCACAAATATAAGGGCATATGAACAGTGTGACATTTCCACAACAGAAACCGGGAGGCGGAGTTCGTGGCCCAGGCTCCCCAGCTCCTCCCCCGCCCCGAGATCTAGCTCTCTAGTCTGGGGCCCGTGGGCACTGACAGGTAAGGGAGTGCATCCGGAAAGGATGTGAAAACATGTGTCCCAGGAAAGAGAGGGAGACTGTGGAACACACCCATGACTGTCCTCAACACCCCACTTTCAACTCTTTCTCGGGACTCTGAAGATCTTCCAACTGCATCGCTCTCCCTAAAAATTAACTGTACTGGTTTAACTCACAGCTTCTAAGTTTCCAGGTAAATTTACAGGTGTCGGACAAAACAAAGTCCTATCATTATCCATTACTACCTACAACCTAAAATACAATCCAAAACAAAGTGCTTGTTTTAGCCGGACTTCCTTGGGCTGGGGGGACTGTTATCCATTTTTGTTGGATTACCATCAAATCTTGTCCCCTTATCCTTCAATTCATTACAGAAGCTGCTAGTGATTCCGGCGACAATGACTAACCACCTCCCCTCCCACCCCCACCCCAAGCAACTGGGAGTGACAGTCAGTCCCTTCCTGCCCCATCTTCTTTATTTAGAGAGCAGGGAAGAAAAAAAAACACACCACCAAACCTGGAAGCCCCACATAGCAGCTGCTTTTGCGGTCTGTGACTTAATTTAAGGAAGTATTCTATGAAACCTCTGAAAAGAATCTAAATTTAGATCGAAGTCTTTCACCACCAATACCAGCCTCTCCAGCTAGGGAACCCGCATGCACAGCAGCACAGTGAGGGGGAAAAACAACAAATTTAAAATACATGTGAATGTGTCATCATTGAGGGAAGTGAAGCTGGCATTATTCAGGCCAAAGAAATTTTCTCTGGTACCACCAACATCTGAATTCTCAAAAAAGGAGTAGTGACTACAAAAACTTTTAGAGAAAGAAACAGTGACATAAGGGAGACAGGTTTTCTTTAGAAGATTTCTAAGAGAGCAAGCAACTACTCTATATACCAGAATGTCTGTGATGACATAAACCCAGCACCGAAGTATTAAAATCAGCATATTGTCTGAAAAGAGTTCTCTAACACTGAGTCAGACAGGAAGGAAAAACCATCTACTTAGCACTACTATTTCCCCAACACCCCACTCTTCCCAAATGTGTCAGTTGAGACCTTGAATTGAGGTAAGAGTCACAGCAAAAACACTGGGTGACTTGAGATTAATGGCAATTAAAAAGGGAGATAGTGCTCTTTTGTCCGCATTTTTTTTCTCCTTGAAGAATAAGTCTGATCCATTTAAAAGCTGATCTTCTGGGACCTCTGGGTGGCTGAGTCGGTTAAGCGGCTGTCTTTGGCTCATGCCATAATCCCAGGGTCCTGGGATGGAGTCCCGCATTGGGCTCCCTGTTTGGTGGAGAGTCTGCTTCTCCCCCTCCCCCAGCTTGTGCTCTCTCTGACAAATAAATAAAATCTTTAAAAAAATAAAAGCTAATCTTCCCAATGTTCCATTCCCCAAACAAAATATTATATATAATTTTCAAATTAACATTCAACAGGGGTGCCTGGGTGGCTCAGTGGGTTAAACATCCAACTCTTGATTTCCGCTCAGGTCATGATCTCCGGGTCCTGGATTCAAGCCCTTCGTTGGGTTCCACACTTAACTAGGAGTCTGCTTGAGGATTCTCTCTCTCCTCCCTCTGCCCCTTTCTCTCTCTCTCTCAAAAAGAAGTGAAATAAAATTAACATTCAACAGCCCATCCTATTTCGTACTCCTGAAAGGTTCTATTTTGCAAGCCATATCCATAGACAGATTTCAGCATATAACTGTGTAAAAGATAAAAACGAGAGTGAAATTTCTCTGTTCTTTCAGGCTTGCATCCTCCTCTTCTCCCCACCCCCAATCAGCTGGGAAACATTCCCAGATTCTTCTCAAGCTTAGTTTGGAAGTAAAGCTCAGTCTTGATAAACACGTAGCCCAGGAAATGCTCTGGATCACAGACCACTTAGAAGACTCGGTCCGGGGCGCCTGGGTGGCTCAGTGGGTTAATGCCTCTGCTTTCGGCTCAGGTCATGATCTCAGGGTCCTGGGATCGAGGCCCGCATCGGGCTCCCTGCTGAGCAGGGAGCCTGCTTCCCCCCCTCTCTCTCTGTCTGCCTCTCTGCCTCCTTGTGATCTCTCTCCCTCTGTGAAATAAATAAATAAAATCTTAAAAAAAAAAAAAAAAAAAAGACTCGGTCCGTACTCCCCCAAGAGACCTCTTTTCAAACTCCGTTTGAGAGGCGGGCGGGCAGTTTTATATTTTCACTAAAACCTCCTGGAACATTGCTGAGAGATAAAATCATTGCAGTCTGGCAACTATACAGTTGTGGAGGGAAGCACCACACCCAAGAACAAGCTCCTCACACTTCAGGGGAAACTATTGTTCCAACGGGCTCCCCAGAGCACTTACTCCCTGCAGAAATCAGGGAGCCAGGAGGGGAACAGCCTCAGCTAACTAAGCATGTTTCTGACAAGGTGCCATCTTGGTAGCCACCTGGATACTGTCAGGACACAAAGAAACAGCTTCTGAAATGTTAATGTCCTTAGCCCTGCACTGCCAAGTAGATGGACTCAGTCACACAGACTATTTCTTTTTACACACAGTATTTCTTCTTACATAATCAAAATTTCACATCATTTCTCTTGAGTCTTCAGGACAACCACTGGTGTTATAGCTGGGTACTGTTCAAAATGTTTCCAAGACCCAACATTTATCTATACTAGCAAATTCTCTCCTCAACTTGGTTCATGGATTCACACACTGGATTAAGTGGAACCACAAAATGCTCTATCCCAAAGTGACAACCAGCTTCATGACACTATTAAATAGAATATAAAATTCTTTCACAGAGAGTGAGTCGTGAGGAGGCCTGGGGACCAAACCAAATAGAAAAATATCACAGGGGTAGCCTGAAGAATGTTCATACTTTTACTAACTGACAGTTGCCAAAGGGAAGGAGGTGAGGGTGCGGGAAAATGGGTGAAAGGGAGTGGGAGTGGGAGGTACAGGAATGAGTGAGTCGTGGGGATAAAAGTACAGTCTAGGGAATATAGTCGATGGCACTGTGATAGTGTTATATGGTGACAGATGGTAGCCACAGTTGTGTGGAGCCGAGCATAATGGATAAAGTTGTCAAATCACTATGTTGTACACCTGAAACTAAGGTAATACGGTGTGTCAATTATACGTCATTAAAAAAAGAAAAAAAAGTTTAAACTTTTAGAAGTCACCAAAATTTTACAGTTGACCTTTGAACAACAGGGAGTTTGAGGGGTAGGGGCACTGACCCCTCATCTCTGTGCAGTTGAAAATCTGTGTATAACTTCTGACTCCCCCCAAAACATAACCACTAACAGCCTACTACTGATTGGAAGGCTTACTTATAACAGTCAACTAACACATATTTTATAATGATCTATGTATTATATACTATATTCTTGCAATAAAGCTAGAGAAAAATTAAGAAAATTATAAGAGAAAATACATTTACAGTACTGCACTGTATTTATTTAAAAAAAAAAATCTGTAAGTGGACCCGTGCAGTTTAAACCCATGTTTTTCAAGGGTCGATTGTATTTATTTTTTTAGTGGAACTGTAATTACAGAGTAATGTTTCAGTGACATATATGTGATACATAATCATAGGACACAGTTTATTCTGATTTTTAGTAAATAATAAGAACGTAGTCAAGTCAGAAATAGCAATAAAAAATATTAAATTGGTAACAGGAGGTGGAAATTTGAGAATATTCACTTTCCTTTTTATATTGTTACTTATCTTTGTCACAATAATGCTAGTGCCATTCCCCCCTCCATAAAAAACCTTCAATGTGGAAAGGTCAGTTGAAAGCTCCTACCTGAATGATGTTTAAAGACAATTTTAATTTGGAGCCCAAAATAAAAAGAACTAAATTCAGAAACAATGTTTACACCAAGTTATAAAGAAGCAAAGTAACTTCCAAAGCAGTTAACTTTAATCCAATTACAAGATATTAAGGGAAGCCTCTGGGGAGGTAGACCCTTACCAAATGCCAGCAAACAGCTGAGTGCTGAATTCATTTATTCCTTGCAACAACCTTAAGAGGTAGGTATTGTCTGAGGCTTAAAGCTGAAATGCATGATTTGCCCAAAGACACTGGTATGTGGTGGAACTGGGTGGACTGACTCCACAGTCTCCCAAATGGAGACAGGAATAGTACCTACTTTGTAAGTTTACTGAGAGGATAACTCAGGACATGTGCCTAGCATAGTGCCTGCCTGGTGAGTAGTAAAACCCTCGAGAATTGACAAATATCTTCATTATGACTGTCTACATAGTGACCCCAAAGCTGGACAGGAAACCCAGGTCAGGTGTACCCTAAAACTCACAGTCAACCACAGCATTCACCTTAGGATTCTATAATATGTAGTGTGGATACCTGACCTAGTTTCCCATGAAGAGCCAAAGGGCAGAAGGGGCACCCCAAAGAGAAACGTCCCAACACTAAAGCTTAAAGCTAGCATTTGGCAGACTCTCATTCTACAATCTCTTTGGAGAGACTCCAGACTGGCTGTGAAGGTTGTACAACCACAGTGTCTGTGATCCAGGGAAGAGCTAAGGGAGGGGTAAAGGGACTGGACCTTCCTTCCACGGGATCTGCCTCCCCAACTGTGTGATTCCCTCCTGCGTACTTTACATCTGACCTACTTTGCCCACAAAAAGATTTTGAATAGTACCTGACTGTAAATGGAAGTAGTCCCAGTGTCCAGAAACAAAGGTGGGGTGGGGGGGGTCAAATCACTACACAAACACCAACTTATCATCCAAACTGGAGGACCCATAGCTGGACTCCAATTAGAACTTCTAGGAAGGTCTTAAGAAAGCATATTGCAATAAACCATCAAGATATTAAAGTGAGGACATCGGAGGAAGGATTAGGCAGCTTTCCCGCTGCATTTTCTCAGGATGTCCAACATTTAGTACTTACGTCACTTCACTCGCTTTACAGACACTTCTTATCCCTTCTGACTGGAAGAGTTTTTCTAGGGCCAAATAGGGAATCTAATGTTAACTTTGTAACAATGCACAGACTGCGTAAATAACAACTGTTTTCCTTCATCTGGTCTCTATCCCCTTCCTGATGTCCAGTATGGGACTTGCCAGGCAACCTAGCACTTAGTAGTTTTTCAATAAATGTTAAAAGAAACTTTGTAGGCCATTTAGTCTAAACTTGGCCTCAACAAAGGATTCCTTGTAAAGCCCCTAGAAAGCCAATCATCCAGCATTTGCATAAACACAGTCACACACACTACTTTGTGAAGGAGCCGAATTTAGCCCATGTACTCACAGGGGGCATCACAACTGACCTCCTCTAAGCACTTACCCTGCGTACCTTTTTTCTAGCACTTTCCACAGCTACGAAGTGAAAAACTAGAACCGGAAGACAGGCCTCCAGTGTGGCTGGATCTTAGCCACTATATTACTCCATTTACTGGACCCTGTGCTGCCCTCTGGGCACAAAAGGGCCCCTTCCTACATAGCAGGCCTCTGAAACCAGAATTCTCTGATTGATCTCTCTACTGCCACCCAGAACCCTCAGCCTGTCACTGAAGCCTGGGTCCTCTGTTCCCTCTGTCTGGCCACACTCTTGCCCCATTCCGTCTTTGCATGTGCTATTCCCCCACGGCCCCTCTCCCCATGCAGATCTTTCCAGAGCTACTTCAAATTCCGCCTCCCCAGCAGCTAGACCTCTGTAGCCCACGAGGAGCTCTCTTTTCAATCTGGCACCTTTAAGGAAAAAAATTTTTTTTTTAATGCTCAACTGTTTCTAGTGACTGTCTCACTCACTACTGTAAAGTTCCCGGTAGAGACTATTTTTGTGACATTCCTCTCATCCTTAACACTCTTCAAGTATTGTGCTCAATCCTGAGTAAGGCAGCGAATTGGCTTTGGTGCTTATCCTCCTTTAGAAATAATCTGACTAGAAAATTATCAAATTCAAATGCAAAAATGATGAACTATAATGTTAAAGAATGAAGTGTCACTAAAATAATACAGTGCTTACTTCTCCTTTATATTTTTCAACAGATATATATTCCTTCAAAAAAATAGATATGCTACATTTGTATAGTAACACACTGGGGGACAATGTATTTCTCTGATATTCTTTAAAATGATTCTTCTTTAATCAGATGCCTTCTGTCCTTAAATTATCAGATAATCCAAACTGGGTTTATTTGGTGTTCTGTTTAGCAGCATTTCACAGCTGTTAAAAACAAACAAGCAGGGCGCCTGGGTGGCTCAGTGGGTTAAAGCCTCTGCCTTCGGCTCAGGTCATGATCTCAGGGTCCTGGGATCGAGGCCCACATCGGGCTCCCTGCTCCGCAGGAAGCCTGCTTCTTCCTCTCTCTCTGCCTGCCTCTCTGCCTACTTGTGTGATCTTTCTCTCTGTGTCAAATAAATAAATAAAATCTTTAAAAACAAACAACATCAATCAGAAAATGTTGATATGATGCACAAACAAATTAACATAACAGGTTTATTCCCTCCTCTCATTACATACCCACCATAGGCTGGCTCATTGTCAGGGGTGGAGGAGGATGGGCCAGGGGCCAGGGCAGAAGGGGGCTCTCTGCTCCACATAATCATTCAGGGACCCAGGCTGATAAAGACTCCACCATATGCCACACAGTTCCCAGTGCTCCACAGAAGAGCTGGAAGCTCCTACTGCTTCAGGCCCACAGCGGGACAAATCACGTCTCACAGTTCACCAGCCAGAACTAGTCATGTGGTCCCACTAACCACAAGGCTTCTGAAGAGCAGAGAGGTTTCTGTTACAGAGGCAGCTGTGGGTGTATGAAAATGGAGCAATCCCTATATTATGTGGAAAAGCAAGACACGCAACAGTGCACATCCTAGCCTATCTGTGTTGAAGAGAGAGAGGGAGAAAAGGAAGGGAGCAGAGACCTGTGGAAGAATACAAGAGAAACTAGTAATACCATGATAATAATAGCTACTTCTCTAGAGGTAAGCCAGTTGACAAGGGACAGGAGGATAGGAGAATTATTTTTGATGAATACCCTTTTATATCATACGCATACATCATCTATTTAAAAACTCTCACTGAAATTTTTAGGCTGTGATGTACACACTTCAAATTAATGAGCTGCGTTGTTTTTTCTGAATAAAGTTCCATCTATTCTAATATAAGAAACACCAAATCCTTGACTCATACTGCCTGAAATTAAACACCTGGAGTAACACTGACATCATTGTATCCTTTCGTAAAGCCTAGCAAGAGGTCTTGACTGGCTTCTGTCAATTCTAAACATAAACAATGTTACTGTGCAGGTGATAAGTGCTTACGCTGATAAACAGTTTCCTTCTGGAAATGGTATTTCAAGGTAGGTACCATTTCCCAAAGTAAAACTCCTTTTCTGAAATAGAAATTTCTTTTTTTTTTTTTTTTTACTGCGAGGCTGAACCCTATGCAAAACACAGCAACCAAACCCGGGTTTCCAAAAAGAAAACAGCACTGCTATCTCAGAATGCATTAAAATACGGAATGCACAGAGCCAGTCTTTTCCAAAATCATAATCTACACC
Source organism: Ailurus styani (assembly GCA_002007465.1). Taxonomy (NCBI): domain Eukaryota; kingdom Metazoa; phylum Chordata; class Mammalia; order Carnivora; family Ailuridae; genus Ailurus; species Ailurus styani. The sequence goes on along the minus strand of LNAC01000028.1, from coordinate 1,534,099 downwards.
CTCAAATAATATTTAAATGCTTCATGTGCCAGATGTGCCAGTGGACAGCCCCTGGGGCTTACGACAAGGTAACCCAACGGCACATCTCCTGTAGTTATCTTAAACAAAAGTGGAATCCCGCTGACATTCAGCTGATGAAGCAAGCCATAAATAATGCACTAAGTAAACACGTAGGTCAAGTCTCCAAAAAGACTTCCATAATTCATTTCAATCTTAATGTCAAAAATAATTCTTAAAAAAAAGAGCCCAAACAGGCTTACACTACGCTCTTCACAAAACCTGAAATTTCAGGCTCCAAGAGAAACAAAATGCTACCAAGACTATGTGCTATCCTTATGGATTTTACTCTAAATTTCAGCTTAGCATTTTACATGGCGACTTCTAACTGCACTAAGTTGGTTCTTACCTAGCCTGCCCCAACTATCGCTCAAGCTCTACAGTCTACTTCCACATTTAAATTTTAGTGGAAAATCAAATACCATGCATTGCTTTCAAATATCAGTATTATGCCTTCCCAACTGAATGTGTCTGGGTGTATCAAAGGCGTTTTCCTAAGCAGGCTTTCTGCCAACAACCTGTGTGCTCTAAAAGGTTCTGGGTACTATCATTTCACCTACCTTTCATCTCAAACAGCTTTATCCAACTGGTATTAATGATCTCCAAAAACGTGTCTCAGGTTTTTTTTCTAAATCATAAATTATCAAAGTTCCCAAGCCCACCATGGGTCCTGTATAATCCATTATTAAATCTACAGAATGAATTAGCAATTATTAAATTGCCAATACAGCAATACATGAGACCAACACCAACATAAGTTTAGGAGAAAAAAAAAAGAAAGAAAGAAAAAGAAACTTCAGGTCACACTGCATTATGTTTAAACTGAAGACAGATGGCATTAATTCGTGGGTATGCAAACAATTTCGAGGACTTCCAAGTCAAAGGCAGCCATAATACCATGACCATTGATTCTAAGACATTTTTTCTGATTTTAACATCTCTGAAATATTCAAATGAATCACAGTGTAGTATAATTACTGGTGTTTCTTTTTTAGTGGTACATAAAACAATGGTGTGACTTTCAATCAAAGTCATCTTAAGAGTCACTGAAATATGACAACGTTAACATTAGCTAACATACATTGAACACTTACTATAGACCAGACATTGCAAGTGGATTATTTCATTTAATACCCACAAACTCTAAAGTGGCTCCAACTATCTCCCACCCTCTTTTTTTTTTTTTTTTAACCTGAGAAAACTAAGAGATGAGGTCACTCATCTAAAGGCACAGGGTGGGGCGCCTGGGTGGCTCAGTAGGTTAAAACCTCTGCTTTCGGCTCAGGTCATGATCTCAGCGTCCTGGGATGGAGGCCCACGTCGGGCTCTCTGCTCAGCAGGGAGCCTGCTTCCTCCTCTCTCCTCTCTCTCTGCCTGCCTCTCTGCCTACTTATAATCTCTCTGTGTCAAATAAATAAAATCTTTAAAAATAAATAAATAAATAAAGGCACAGGGTGTCTCCAACCCATCCCACCTGGCTGACTCCAGAGTAAAGAACTTGGAGGTATGAGACAGTCAACCATTCTTCTTGGAAGATGGGTTCAAAGCTCAGCCAAGCATCTTTAAGGCCCCCTCGCTGTTTCTTTAGGAAAATAGCAAAGAAAATACAAAGCTCCAAGTATCGAGAATGGGTATTAATCCAAAGCTTTTATTATAAAAAAAAAAGGTTGGTAATCACCTATCTTATCAAAAAAATTATACACTTGGATAAAAACCAACTTTCTCTATTCATCCTAAATTCAATTTACAATTAATATGCATTTCTCCTCTCAAAAATACCCTATCATCTCTAGAGAAATGATGTAAGAATTTCTAGAATCTATACCTGAATTTTGTTTAAAATCTTAGAATTGAAGTAGTCCCAAACAAAACAACACTATACAACAATCCAGAAACGTTCTATAATACAAATCAAAAATGATATTTGTTGGGGGTAAGTTTACATATAAAGGTACCATTACTCTCAGGAAAAATATCTGGTATTTTTACAAAAATACATCTTTTGCTTCACACTACTACAAAGAAGGCATACTTCTTTTTCATAAATTTATTAAATGATAGCTTTATCATCCTCAACTCAGCATACACAAAGTCAGCATTACAAATTTTTTTAACGGTATCATCTAGTTATTTCTTGGTTGCCTTCCTAGCATCCACTTTTCTCTCCCATCAAAATGTCCCAAATGTTGGGTGGGACTAACACCACTACTAGATTCCAAGATGGATCCTTCTGGTCTAACCAGCACATCCCATCATCCTTGCCAGTGACTGGTTCAGAGATGAACACATGACCCAAATCAGGCTGACCCAACAAAGGGATTCAACTCCAGGACTTCTACTCTAGCAATGAGCTGCTGGGAAAGTGGACTTTTAACATTTCTGCCAGTTAAAGCTAGAAGCAAATAGCCATGGGAGCTTCTAATAGCCATCTTTTGATCATAAGGAGAAAAGAGCCAAGAATGGCTCTGAGGTCACAGCACTGAGAACCAAAGAGAAACTGGGTCCTCTTCATGCTATTAACTACTTTTGGACTTTTCAGTTAACTTACTGAATAAAATGTTCCCTACTGAACCTATTTAAGCTAGGTTTTATGCTACTTACATCTGAAAGCATCCTGGTTTTTTGGGGTTTTTTTAACTAATAAAAAAGTATCACAAAGTATGGTATTATAAATACAAGACAGAAGTAAAAATGTGAAATTGGCTGAAGAAAGGAGGCAGAGTAAAATTCAATGAACACCCTACCTGGTCGATGATGTCACTTACTAAGAAGGGGCAGACTAGGATCAGAGCATCTTGGGGAATGCCTGGGGGGTAGGGGATGGAGAGGATACAATCATGAGTTATCCAGAGGCAACCACTGTCCTGTTCCTGTACAAGGGAATGTAACATGTTCTGAACCATGAAGACTATGTATTTTCCATTCTAAACTCTTTCAAATAGTAGTCTTCAGTGTGGCTTCCTGACTTCCCTCCATGGTTGCACACAATTAAACCTGTCATCAGCCGTCCCTAAATCATCAGACCATGAGAAGCTCCACGTACCCTAAGACAACTGGCCATCCTCACTAGTGATCCTGGAGCCGAAGCTAGAGGCAGTGAACACAGAAGCAGAGGGTAAAGGAGCTACACTAGCCAGGAGAAAGGGCAATGCTGGCAAATCTCTTTCTTTCCAGCTCCCCTTTTAGAATAAGCCTGAATGAGGACTTTTATAATTACTATTTTAGCATTTTTGAAAGAAGAGAAATAACTGATACTATAGCAGGAGGGTCTGGGTTGCAAGTGACATTTAAATCAAAAAGGGCACAAAGCAGCTGTCCAAGCCAGATATGGCCACAGCCTGAAGGAGGATGGTGGCAATGGGCATGAGGAGAAGACAGGCTCCAGATGAACTGTGGTGGCAGAGTCAAGAGGGCTGGAGGATCAGAAGTCAGGTACGAAGAATGACAACAGGTCTTGGTTTTTGGTTTGAGCAACTGAGCAGATTTAATGAAGCGAGGATGACTGGGGAGAGGGAGGCTTCTGGGGAGGAGGGAATCAGGAAGACTGGGACATGTTAAGCGTGAGGTGTCTCCTAGGCATGTTTGGGAAGAGGGATGTCACCATTTCAACCTTGCACAATCAAGAACGGGAAAAAGGCTAAGAAAAGTTAAATCAGTGTCTCATGAGGACATGTAGGCCTTCTCCTACACATGACTATTGATTATTGTAAAACGAATTCATTATAGTTGGATTAAGTGGGCTTCCGAGTATTTCTGTAAGTGCACATGGTATGATTATCTATTGAGGACAAAAGAAACTATTCTTTTCTGTTATGTAAAACATGTTTTTAAAGAGTAAAACAAATTGCATGCTGTTTTTTTTTAACCTAGAAATAAAAACACATACAAAACAAAACACACAACCCTCTTGGAGCTTGGTTTGATAGCTTGGCTCCAATGAGGCAACAGGAGAATGGTGACACACAGAGAGGAAGGCACCACTATCCCTGTTCTCTATAAGCAGACACTGAGCAATCCTCGAATCCATCATCTGTAGGTAATGTACGGAGAAATGTAATTCAGTAAAACTTAGAATATTTATCCCAAAGACCAGGAGAACAAAAAGGTGATAAATTACAGGTGGTTACAACTTTTTCTACTTTTATAAAGTCAGATATTCCTTTTTTAGGCACAGCTAAAATTAATAAACAAGTCCTTTAAAAAAGTTTAAAGCAAACATACTGATTACGAATACTTAGGGAAAATACCACGTTATTGTTACTGACTTACGCAAATTAGCATTTTTACCCCCCACCTTAGGGATGAGGTTATTTTCTAAAATTAGGCCAGAGATAACCCCAAGTGATATTCTAAATAAAGGATAAAATTAGCACTATTATTTAGAACTAAGACCCCAGTCTTTCAAAGGACTCACTATAGAAAGTAGGCTTCAGGAGGACCAGATTTCTGAATCTGGAAACAATCATTTGGGTTTACTTAGTATTATGCTGGAACAATTTTGGGCGGGGTGGTGTTATCAGAACAAACATTCTCCGGGAAAATAAGTTTGTTGAGATCTACAAAGTATGCAGAATATTTTTTACTCTCGAGAACCCAGAAATCTTCCTGTGAAGAAATGCACATAAACATGGGTGTATGTCTTTAGGTGCCACTTAAGCCTTTTAAAATACACTTAGCACAATTATTTTGAATTTTCAGAACATCTACAGACAAAAACAATTACTACTGGTAATTAACGTACTTGTTGCTCTAAGAAATTCTTAAGAGCTGTAGATTCTTCTTTGTTTTTAACATTTGTAATTGTTGAAAAGCCACCTATTCTCAAGGAGGATATGGGGGAGAGATCACACAATACAAAGAGGAAAACAGGGCGCCTGGGTGGCTCAGTGGGTTAATGCCTCTGCTTTCGGCTCAGGTCATGATCTCAGGGTCCTGGGATCGAGGCCCGCGTCGGGCTCCCTGCTCAGCGGGGAGCCTGCTTCCCCCCCCCTCTCTCTCTGTCTGCCTCTCTGCCTCCTTGTGATCTCTCTCCCTCTGTGAAATAAATAAATAAATAAATCTTAAAAAAAAACAACAAAATGNCAAAGAGGAAAACAGGGAAAAGATGTCCCTCTCACCTGGATCCTCATGCCCTGGTTCTCCTTTCCAGAGAAAATCACAATCAGTATTCTCAGAGGTATCCTTGTAGTAATGCTCTATACAAATAGATCTACGTAAATTTTCCCTTTTATTTTTTTTTACTACTCATACAGTATGTACAATATTCACTCAATATTCACAGTATGTACAATATTGTTCGCTCAACAATATATCTTAAAAAATGTTCCACATCAGAATATAAAGCACTATTGGGGCACCTGGGTGGCTTAAGTCAGTTGAGGGTCTGCCTTTAGCTCAGGTCATGATCCCAAGATCCCAGGATCGAGTCCTACGTCAGACTCCCTGCTCGGTGGAGAGTCTGCTTCTCCCTCTCCCCTGTTCATGCTCACTCTCTCAAATAAATAAATTTTTTAATTAAAAAAATATAAAGCACTATCTTATTCTGTTAAACAGCTACAAATCTCTGGGGATATAGCATAATTTCTTTAACTAGTGCTCTATTGACGCACATTTAGGTTTCCAGTCTTTTATAATCTCAAACAACGCTGTGCTGCAGTAATTTTGCATGTAAGACTTTTTTTTTTAAGTTTTTTTTTTTAATTTTTATTTATTCATTTGACACAGAGAGAGAGATTACAAGTAGGCAGAGAGGCAGGCAGAGAGAGAGGAGAGAGGAGGAAGCAGGCTCCCTGCTGAGCAGAGAGCCCGATGTGGGCCTCGATCCCAGGACCCTGGGATCATGACCTGAGCCGAAGGCAGCGGCTTTAACCCACTGAGCCACCCAGGCGCCCTGTAAGACTTTTTTTTAAGTTTATTTACTTATTCATTTTTAAGTAATCTCTCCACCCAATGTGGGTGGGGCTCAAACTCACAACAAAATCATGCTCAAGATCAAAAATCTCATGCTCTTCCAACTGAGCCACCCAGGCACTGGCTGCATGTTAAGACTTTACACAAATGTGTGAATGGATCTGGAAAAAAAATTCCTAGAGGCAGAACTGATCAAAGAGCATATACACTTATTATCTAATAGTACCGAACTGCCATCCTTTCTCTATTATGTCAGTTTACATTTCCCAGCCAACAGTGTAAAAGAGTTTCTCTTATTTGTTTGACAGAGAGAGAGATCACAACTAGGCAGAGAGGCAGGCAGAGAGAGAGGGGGAAGCAGGCTCCCCACTCAGCGGAGAGCCCGATTCGGGGCTAGATCCCAGGACCCTGAGATCAAGACCTGAGCCAAAGGCAGAGGCTTAATCCACTGAGCCACTCAGGCACCCTGAGTTTCTCCTTTTCCACACCTTTGTCATCCCTAACATATTTCCAAACTCTCTGGTCTCTGCTAATCTGCTAAATGAAAAACGGCTGCACTCCTAGTTTTAACTGGTATTCTGTGTGGTATGTAGGGCTGGGTATCTTTTTGCATGTTTGAAATCCATTCTTTTTCTTTTCTATGAATAGTCTGTATTCTCTGCAAACAGGTTATTGGCCTACTCCTAATTGATTCTGAAAGCTCTTTATATATTAAGGCAGCAAGACTTTCATTTTCACATAGATTTCAAATTGTTTTTCCTAGTTTGTCTTTGCATGTTAGTTTTTATCCATTTTCTTTTTCCATGGAGAAATTTCCTATCCAACTACTTAAGCTTTTTTAATTGTTTATAATTGTTTATCAGCTGATTCTTTTAGGTTTCTAAAGCTAGAAAATCATATCACTTTGCAAATAAAAGCAATTTTGCTTTCTGAAGTCTTTCTCTAATTAATAACAATTTTGACAGTGCACATCCCTGTATTGTTCTGGATTTTAATGGGAATGCTTCCAAGGATTCAGAATTAAAGATGATGCTGGCTTTGGCTTCTAACACTATTTCTCTAAGGAACTTTCTGAGTGCATAGAGAATTTAACAGTTCGTTCTTGAATATATTTTTTCATGTTCATCAATAGGTTTTATAGCTTTTCTTCAGTGTCAAATACACCGTTAGCTTTAGCATTTACGTAATTATTTAGGAATAAGAAATAACAGGAACCTATGACTCTATATTTAAACCATGCTACTCTATAAATAATTCATAACTACTCATCAAAATATTTAATCCACATCTAGTCCCTGTGAGACACGAAAAGGCAGGTATCTTGCATCACAAGCAAACTGAGTCTCTAAAAGATCATAATTCCACCCACCCCCTTTTCCCACTGTGGCACTTCTGTGAGCTAGAAATCAAATTCAGACCTTCAGACTCCCAACCCAGGGTTTAAGGCACAAGAAAGCACCACAGCCTTTAGAGAATTTAGCGAATGCCCAACATACAAAGAAAAAAGCAGACTGCCGTCTACAACCCGCAGCTTCACAACGTTCTCTTCCAGACTCCTGAAAGCAACCTCCAAGTTGGACTCAGGATCTGAAAACATCTGAAATGCATCACCCAGCAGCCAGCATAATAGGTTCATGCTCAGTGACACAATGTTGCCGACATTCCTAGGCCAATTAGAATTCCTTTCAGCTGCGATGGAGGTGAACACAGCTGGAATTAGGTGGGGCGCATCGCCAGACACATTGATTGAACGTTATTTACCCCTTGTTTTAAAACAATAAAAGGGTTTTTCTTTCCCTTTAATCCAGAAGTATGGAAATCACATTCCACTTAGTTTAAATATCCAAATGGATGAAATTGCATCTGTATACACAACAGTAATTCTAGCATTTTAAAAAGAAGATATGCCTGATCCACATGGCTAGGTGCTTTTGTTTTTCAACAGAGCTCTCCAGCTCATCTCTTAGTAGCATGCCTTAGGGACTATGGTCAGCTAGACCGAGCGTGCAGAGGACGACAAGCCAATTTAAATTAGGGGCTCTCTCTCAATAAAATTCACTTACAGAACAACAAGCAAACCAGTCACGTAAGTTGCTCAGCGACAAAAACAAACAGTCACATAGTTTTAATTCTCTATTTGTTTAAAAATATTTAACCTCTAAAACAGTTTTGAAATTACAAAAATGTGATCCAAGTAAGAATTCTAAAAGTTAGGGTTTCTCAACCAGAAAATCAGAGCACTGCCAAGATACTAAATTATTTCATATATTTCGGAAGGTTCTTGAACTTCCCTTTTGCTCTTGGCACTCAATAAAATGCACAATTCAGCTATTTTAACTTTTAACCAGTGCCCACAAACATGTTACAAAACAGCCAGTCTAGTTAAGTGGATCATTGAGCTGATGTTGAAATATTATGGGTCAGTCTTTCTTTTTTTATCCATGAGGAAAGACTTCTTCCCGAGTGACTCAGTCCCCAGAACCTCCCCTGACACCCAGCATTCCACACTAGGACCCAACAACGTGACCAAACAGAGAAAATGAAAATCTGCAGAAGAGAAGGAACAACTCAAAGTTCAGACACCACTTTCATGGCTGCAAAACCTGGAGTTTTGACCTCAAATAGTTAGACTTGTAGGCAAAAATTCTAGTTGGATTTCACTAAAACTGCTATAAAGGTACAGATAAAAGTAAAGTGTATAAAGTTATTTATTTCATTGCTCAGGTTAGGTGGGTCAAGAAGTTTTAAAAAGATGGATTTGAGAAAAAGGTTGTTCCTTAAGACAACCTTAATGTGATCAAATCACAAATAAATTCAGTAAAACAACCTATATTTGGCAGAATGTGATTTTAGAGTAGAATTGAAGTTTTGCCATAGTTACTTGATTTAGACTTTCCCATACCCTTAGCTAATTCATCCCTTAGAAGTGCTTTGACTGTACCTTCAGAAACTTGAGGCTGACCCTGAGGAAAATGTTACAGAAACTCAGGAGCAGCTCATGGCTAAACACCAAATGACTTATTCCATCCTATCCTGGTTACGGTTGTTAAAATCCGAAGTTCTGCCTGTCTCACATAAGCCAGGTTCCCTGCTGACATAACCTGACAAACGCAACACTCTTAACAGCTTTCTTAACCTTTCAGAGAAGCCGAACTAGTCCGAATCAATTAGGCCAACTGTTATTGATAAATCAGAGTTATTGACAGCTATTAATACAACTGTTTCTCTCCAAGTTGCCTCATCTGGATGGCCAAACCGCAAGTCTGCCTTACTTCCCATGAGTCTCCATTTCCACATGCTATCAAGGAAGGTCTCTTCCCCAACTACTTGGAATTAGGATTTCTCTCTCTTCACAACACGCAGTCACGCTCCAAAAGCTATAAAAATACAAGGAGGTCTGAGAGTATTTCAAGGCATAAAAACACACAAAAAAAGTTTATAGGCATTTGCCATTTCAACTAACTGGTTAACATTAGAATAAAATGTAATTTGCCTGAAGAGCACTGTGGAACCCTTAGAGCTCAAAATTCCATTCTTTTACCCAAAGTGGCCTAAATAACATATCTGGGATTCATTTGCGTACCACATAAGAACAAAGTTTTGTAAATCCTGCTTGAATTTAAAATAAAAATGTTTCCAAAGTGTTTGATTTGCCAGTCAACTCTAAATGTCTGCAAGACAATGTTCTTTAAGATAACTTGATTTTGCACATATGATGCCCCAAACCTACTGAAACTATTTAAAAACTATTTTCCTGCTAAAATACCACAAAGACATTCATTAAATTCTTTTAAATATAAAGACTCAAATATTCATTCTACTGCATAGGCCAGGCTTCCAAAGCAGTTCCATATACCACCCAATAGTTTCCAAAAACAGAAAGGGTTCCACAGGAAGAAAAAAATGTATCTTAACCAATACACAAAATGAACGCTTCGCATAAATCAAACACAAGTGCTGTGTTCTAACACAAATTTCTGAAAATCAGTATTACGACTCAATAACAGGAAGCATAAGTACTCAACATAATTTGGAATAAGTAGGTAGCCAAAATGAGAAAGAGAATCAAAGAATGTTACAATGAAGTTGAAATCTCATTTTATACGAGGAAACGGAGACCCAGCAAGGTTACATAATTTGTTTCATATTATGCAGTCGGTCTGATCAAAATCACGTCTCTTAATTTTAAATCCAATGCTCTACTTGTCACCAAATACAACTGTGGACCCCAAAGTTCTAAAGACTCTTTTATACCCGTGTCTTCAGATGTTGCCTTGAATCAGGCCGTGTGATATTACCGACTGGTGAGAATATCCTTAAGTTTAAAAACAAATTTTTTTTCAAATATCACACATAGTACCTGTAACAAGAGTATACAACTTCTGAAAGATGACTACCCAACATGACAGAAGTGAAGAGATTTCAAACTCCTGACAACCTTACAGATGAGGCCAAAACCTATTCTATCTACAACAAAATATCTGGTTCCACCGTCTTAATTAACAAAACAGCGTGTCAATTAACATTCAACAGACAACGCACGTGGGTCATATGGGTCTGCAATCACCGCTAAACTCAATTCTGTTGCAGGGAGGACCACACTCACAGATCATCCCAGATCCTCATTAACACCAAGAGGGGTGAAGGGAAAGGGGGCTTTGGAAGTAACTCTCATCACCTGATCCTTCAATAGCAAATGCTATCCCAAACTCTTCAAAGCATTTCTGTATCTTCGGCATCTAAATTTCTGAATCCAAAAATAATCTGGGAGGACAAATCAAGCCCTCCCTTTCACCAGGGAAAGGGCCAGAGGAGCCAACTAGGTTTGACGAATATATATATATATATATATATATATATATATATATACACACACACACACCTGACACAAACATTGTAATTAGAACCTATTCCTTCTGAAACATTAATCACATTTCTACCAGAACTCATGAAATCAGTTACTCCTGCTTTTAACAAGAAAAATGAAACCAATCTGATGTCAATTACAGATTACACTGTAAATGAGAATCAAATTAAAGTTGTCAGTAATTAAAGTTTTACAAGCATTACAAAGTCAAAAACATGGCTTTCATGTAACCATAAAAATAACAATGTTATATACTATATCTACATAGTGAGAAGCGTTTCCTACTAGCCCTGGAATAAAGGATTAATGTTCCTCCAGAAGCAAAGACCCCTGGGATACATGGCGGTAACTTCACAAAACCAGGCTATGGATTTGGGTCCAAATCATTATCTGATCACATTATCTTATCGTAACCTAATCTGACGCCTTTATACCCCCCCAAAAACACACACACACACACACACATATATAGCTATGCATATATCTATATATACGTATATAAAACCCTTTTCTTGAAAAAATAATAAATCAGGCAACAACTACGCACTTTCAAAGGAAATTTTAGTTTGAAAGCAATCACCCATTGTTGTTTTACTGGATTTTACCGACCAATTAGGGCCACACATCTGCCATCAAGTGTCCAAAATGCTCATTCGCTCCTGGAAAGGATCTGACCGGACTGGCCACTGAACAGAAAAATCCAAGGGAAAGCCCCCTGACAGGCATCAGCTTCAACTTTTCACTTCCTCTCCCAAGCTGGAAATACTGGAGGTCGGCAAGTCCCCCGGCAGGAGCGCACAACTGGGCCTCAGGTAGTGTTTAACCGGGAAGCGAGGCCGCAGCACCGCAGCCCTGAGCAGCCCACGAAGGGGCAGGTCTCCGGGGCCACTGGCGAGCGGCGCCTCCAGAGACAGCTGGCGTCCACACTCCCCAAACCCCCGCGCCGCAAGCCCGCAGCAGAGCTCCGCGCCCCCCCCCCTTTAAAGTGACACTACCGAGCCTCCTAGCAGACACGGGCACTTCATTGAAGACTCGGTGAGAGTGAATCAAGGAGCCTGCGTTAGTGCAGCTGCCAAAGCCTCCGGGGGGGGCGGGGGGACCCTCAGCCCAACTCAGGGCTCCAGGAGGTTGCGGGGAGGGGGGCGGGGCTGGTAAAGTGCATTGCAGAAAAGAACTGAAGCAGCACGGTCGAGAGCAGATAGTGGCCCGGCCTGGGGCCGAAAGGAAGTGGACTAAACTGAAGAGGTCTGGAGCAGCGGGGAAGTGAGGAGAACAGGGCCGGGAGCAGCGACACGACGGGATTGAGGAATCTGAGGCTGAAGGAAAGGGTGGAGGCAGCGAGACAGAAGCAGGGGGCGGGGCTGCGAGATAAGCGAGGGCCGGACTAGGTGGAAAATGAGGGGCGGGGCTTAGGGGGAAAGTGAGGGAGCCCGGCCAAGGGAGAATAAGGGGGCGGGGCCGGGAGGGGAGAAGCCAGGGGGCAAATTGGGGGGCGGGTAGAGAGAGGAAGGGCGAGAGTATGCGGGAGGGAGTAAGAAGCGGGGGGCAGGAGGGAGAAGCGCGGGGGCACGTCGGAGGAGAAACCCGGAGGCG
>LNAC01000028.1:1338822-1520482 GCA_002007465.1 Ailurus styani | reverse complement strand
CGGGGCGTGCCGCGGGGCTACGTTGTGGGCCCAGCTCCCGGCGCGCAGGGTCTGGAACCTGTGGCCGGGGCTTCGCGCGTCCTCCCGCCTGGACCCAGGCAAAGGAGATCCCGGCTTGGGAGCGGAGCATGCCCTGGAGGTCCGCGGAAGGGGAAGCAAGGGTGCGGGGCCCCGTTTGGGTCCGCGAACCGTCGCCCTTGGTCTTCTCCACGTTCGAACGGGTCTGCAGATGCGGACGGAATGGATTTTCCAGGTCTCTCTCAAGCCTCCGCCCCCCCCAATAGCTATTGAAAAGAGGATTAAGTGAACCCATGGCCTGTTATTATACACCACCTTGCACAAACAGTCCTGCGACACTTTTTTCTTTTTTTGAGTAAATGCCTTTTCGAGAATGCAATTCAATGGAGACACCTCAAAGATACATCGTCCCCTAGGTGTGTTCTGTGCAACTAGTGCGCTCTATTGACCCGTGACAGAGTTGCCAGAATGGCTGGAAGTGCCATATATGGACAAGGTAAACAAGACGTATAGAGTGGGATAAAATTGAGAGGTAGATGTTTGTTACTATCTAATCTGCATACAATTCAAATCAACAAAAAGGCAGCTTTAGGGCCTTGTTTCCCCGCCTTCTGCTAACACTTACCCCTTCCAGACTTGCAGAGTTGAACTAAAAGCTAACATTTCCCTTCCTCCCAGAGTTGCAACGTAGAACTAAAAAGCTCGTTAGGCTTCCTCCAGCAAACAAACTCCTCTCTTTATTAACCTGCAATGGAGAGGAAATACTGTAATTAATAAAGAGGAAAAGCTGGGCTTGTTTACTAAAGTTGTTTTTGACCAACAACCTAATTCTTCGAAAACCTTTATTTGGTTTGTACCTTAAGGAAACCAAGCTCCAAGCCATTGCAGCCCCCCTGCAGTCAGAGACCTTTCCTGGGGTCACAGTCATCAGAACAGAGCCCTCTGCCTAGGGCCCCGAGACATACTTCCCTGCCTCAGGCTGAACCCTGTAAGAGCCCCGTGTTTCCTGGGCTGGATTCAAAGCTGCCTCTTGAGCCTCAGTCAGTCAGTCAAATAAAAAGACATGCCCCTGGGTGGCTCAGTCACTTGGGTGGCTGACTCTTGGTTTCAGCTCAGGTCATGATCTTGGGGTTGTGAGATCAAGCCCCACATCAGTCTCTGCCCTGGGCATGGAATCTGCTTGAGATTCTCTCTCTGCCTCTGCTCCTCCCTGCTCTCTCTTTCTCTCTCAAATAAATAAATAAATCTTATTTTTAAAAAAAGACCCAGATCATTTCTATAGCCCCTTGAAGCTCAGATTCTCAGTAATTCTAGTGAAATATCCAAGAATACAAGCTATGTTTAAGAAACAGAGCAGTAGGGCGCCTGGGTGGCTCAGTGGGTTAAAGCCTCTGCTTTCGGCCCAGGTCATGATCTCAGGGTCCTGGGATCGAGGCCCGCGTCGGGCTCTCTGCTCCGCAGGGAGCCTGCTTCCCCCTCTCTCTCTCTGCCTGCCTCTCTGCCTCCTTGTGATCTCTCTCCCGCTGTGAAATAAATAAATAAAATCTTTAAAAAAAAAATAGAAAAAAAAAAAAAGAAACAGAGCAGTAGACCCAGAATCTAGTTACTCTCTGTAGATAATTGTCTATTCACTATCTCTCCCTTCTCTTCATTCTCATATTCAAGAAGTCCCTTCTCTCTCAACCAGGCTAAACCTCTCTTTGCTTAGCTGAGTGCCAACCCCTGTTCTGATCCCTAGCTATTCCTGACCTAAAATCTTTCCATTTCTTAACCTCATTGTTTTCTTAGATGTCTGGTTAGATGTCTGGGCCTTCCTTTTCCTGATTGTTTCCTCAACACCTGAGTCAGGAGGTCACTTAGGGAGATCACTGAAAGGCATTTCATTTACTCATTAACAAGTAATTGCCGCTGTCATTTGACTAGATACACCTAACGGTGTCTTTCAACAGGTGTCTTTCAACACAGCCGGCACAAGGAGGGCCTTCCTAAATGGAAGCTAATGTTTTATTCATCAGCAAACTCCAGCCACCTACTATGTGGCTAGGGACAAGGAATACAAAATAAATAAGTCACAGTTACAGCATTTCAGAGGCTCAGTGGCCCGGATGAAACAGACAAAGGAACCACTGACAAGGACACAGTGACTGAGGTGTATACTGAGGACTAGAACATAAATGACAGGACCGTTCTGCCTGGGAGGGAAAAAATGGGAAAATCACAGAACAGTCATAGAAGACCTCCATCCAGGACTTAAATGCAGTGTTCAAGTTCATTGAACAAGGGTATTGTAGGCAGAGGGAAGGGCTTATGCAGAGGCACGAGAATGAATGTGTTTTCCAGCACAGATTTCAGTTCAAGTGTAGTAACATAGCTGCTGGATCTTCTACCTGCACACCTGACTCTATTGAAAAAATGCTAAAGATGAGAGGTACCTGGGTGGCTCAGTGGGTTAAGCATCTTTTTTTTTTTTTTAAGAGAGAAAGAGAGAGAGAGAGAGAGCATGAGCAGGGGGAGCGGCAGAGGGAGAAGCAGGCTCCGAGCTGAGCAGGAAGCCTGATGTGGGGCTCGATCCCAGGACTCTGGAATCATGACCTGGGCCAGAGGCAGATGCTTAACGGACTGAGCCACCCAGGGGCCCCAACATCTGGCTCTTGATTTTGGCCCAGACCCTGATTTCAAGGTTGTGAAATCAAGCCCTGCACAGGCTCTGTGCTTGGCAGGGAGTCTGTTTGAAGTTCTCTCTCCCTCCCTCTACTCCCTCCCCTCCACCCTGTGCATGAACGCATACATGTGCTCTCTCTTTCAAATAAATAAGTCTTTTTTAAGTTGATAAAGATGATAAAAGGTACTGGCCCACATAAAATTCATCAGCCACAATTTTGTGCTAAGCCTGTGGACCAGCCCTTATCCTGAACTTAAGGTACTTCGATATCCTTTCACCGTGTATCAAATTTGTCAAAAATGCTATCTTCTAAAGATACGTGGAACAAGTAGATGGGAAGTGTTTAACAATTCTGCTGAGACAGAGATGAAATTGGTGAGTGTCTTCAAGTATCCTCTTTGCAATGACTTTACAAAAGAGCAATTTTGACCCTGCTTTCTATGTAGGAGTTGGCAGCTTATTTTATTTCTCCCAAATGTATCACTTTGCCTTTGTCAGTATTATTGGACATTTGAAACACTTTCGGGGCGGGGGGGTGGGGTGGGAAAAATCTCTCTTTGGCTCTAACTGCAGTGGTTCTCAACCTGTCTTTTGAGTCCCAAACCTCTTCAGGGAATCTGATGGAAACAATTATCATGGGGCGCCTGGGTGGCTCAGCAGGTTAAAGCCTCTGCCTTCAGCTCAGGTCATGATCTCAGGGTCCTGGGATCGAGCCCCATGTCAGGGCTCTCTGCTCAGCAGGGAGCCTGCTTCCTCCTCTCTCTCTGCCTACTTGTAATCTCTCTCTGTCAAATAAAGAAAATCTTAAAAAAAAAAAAAAAAAAAGAAACAATTATCATTGAGGTCCTTTGCCCAGAAAAATTCATATGTGCAAATATGCACCACATTTACATCCAATTTCAGTGGGCTCATGATCTCCTAAAACCAATTTGTGGATCCTGTAAGGTCCCGTAGGCCCTAGGTTAAGAACTCCCAATCTGAAGGAAATGATCAAGCAAATCACACTGGGAATACCCCATATGTGTGTGTTCAGGAGCCAACACAGCAGAAACCCTTTCAGAAGGCAGAGGTATGCATCCTGAAAAGAAGGCATCTGTGGCCCACACACACCCACACTCTGGACCCACCCTGTTACCAACTGGTGCCAGAGCAAGTGAATTAAAGTCACCAAGCCTCAGTTTGCTCATCCATACAATGAAGATAATAGTGCCTCTCATCAAGCTGACCCTTAGTAAATGGTAGTTCTTATTAGTACATGTAAAATGCATATGCTAGTCTTTCCCCCAAAACTACTAGTGCTATTATCCTAGGGAAATAAGGAATATTGTGCAGAGGATCCCTGGTGGTATACCAAATACCTCTTGGGAGTACACTGCTATACATGAGTTAGTACCTGTGACCAGTGGCTAGAACAGACCAGCCTTTAAGATCTTTCCTAGATCCAGGATCTGGGCCTCTTTTGATTTTCACCCAAACATTAAGGTTTTAAAACAATCAGATATATAAAACTGTGATTAATTAACACATTTATTTATGCTTCTATGCCTGGAAGACTTTAATTACACCCTGAGTTTAATATTACCAATATGCAAGTCTTACTATATTACTATCATTGATAGGGTTTGTTATCTTTAATAGGACCTTTTTGTTTTGTTTTGTTTATTTATTTGAGAGAGAGAGAGCACATGCATAAGCAGGGGGAAGGGACAAAGAGAGAGGGGGAGAGAGAATCTTAAGCAGATGCCATGCTCAACACAGAGCCCACATGGGGCTCCATCTCACAACCGAGATCATAACCTGAGCCGAAATCAAGAGTTGGATGCTTAACTGAGCCACTCAGGCATCCCAGTAGGATCTTGTTATTTTTTAAATTAACATATAATGTATTATTTGCCCCAGGGGTACAGATTTTTGATTAAAATGTTTATGCTACATCATTGTAGATTCACATGCAGTTATAAGAAATAATACAGAGAGATCCCTTGTGCACTGTGCCCATTTTTCCCAATAGTAACATTTTACAAAACTATAGTATAATATCACAACCAGGATATTGACATTGACACAATCCAATGACATTCAGATTTTCCCTGTTTTACTTGGACTTGTGTGTATGCGTATTAAGTTCTATACATTTTTAACACCTGTGTGGGTTCAAGTATCCACCACCACAAACTACTGAACACACCAACACCACACCCTCCTCATTCTTATGTCCTTTTGTCCCAGCACCAACACAGGGCAATTAATCTATCCTCCGTTTCTAAAATGTGGCCAATTCAAAAATGTTACATCAATGGAGTAGTATACAGTATAGTCTCTTAGAATGGGTTTTTCTCACACAGCATAATTCCCCAAAAGACTCATCCAAATTATAACTTGTTTCAATAGTTTGTTCCTTTTTATTACTAAGTAATATTCCATGATTTGGATGTGCTACCTTTTGTTTAACCATTCACCCATTGGAGGACAGCTGGCTAACTCCAGTTTTGGGTTACTATAAATAAACAGCTATGAACATTCGTGTGCAGGCATTTATATAAACATAAGTTTTAATTTCTCTGGAATAACAGCCCAAGAGTACAATTGCTGTGTCATATGGAAATTACATATTTAGTGTTCTAAGAAAGTGCCAAACTTTTTTTGAGTGGCTATAGCATTTTACTTTACCATTTTTTTTTAAAAAGATTTTATGTATTTGTTTGTTTGACCAAAAGCATGACCAAGCATGGGGAGTGGCAGGCAGAGGGAGAGGGAAAAAGGAACATGAGGCAGGGCTCAATCCCAGGACCCTGGGAATATGACCTGAGCCAAAGGCAGATGCTTAACCCACTGAGCCACCCAGGCGCTTCAGCATTTTGCTTTTCTACCAGCAATGTTTCTCAGCATCCTTGCCAGCATTTGGTATTGTCACTGTCTTCCCTTTTGGCCATCCTGATAGGTATGTGGTTGTGTTTCATGGCTATGGGATTATTTGAGATTTAGATTATTTCTTCAAATATATCCACCCAAGTAATTAGGGACAATTCTAGAAAAAATAATTTCTTTAAAGATCTTAGTTGTGGGACGCCTGCCTGGCTCAGTCAAGTAAGCCACTGCCTTTGGGTCAGGTCATGTTCTCTGGGTCCTAGGATCAGGTTCTGGGATTGGTGCCTGGGATAGGGCCCCACATTGGGCTTCCCACTCAGTGCGGAGTCTGCTTCTCCCTCTCCCTCTGCCCCTTCCCCTCCAACCCTGCCCCTGCTCGCTCTCTCTCAAATAAATAAAATCTTAAAAAAAAAAAAAAAAGATCATAGTTGAACCCCACAGTCTATGTTCAGAAACAGAGAAGGCCATAGTGAAAATGAGAAAATGATTGAACTACTGTTATACATTTTAAAATGTAGTTTTATCTACAGAGTAGTTTCCACTTAGATGAGCAGTGTTTTAAACAATTGACTATCCAAATAAAAGTAATTAAGACACTGCTAAGAATATAATCAGCTCATTTTTTCAGACATGACATTTTTATTGTAAATAAACAAAGTTGATGCCCAGGCTTCTGGTCTACTACTCCCTCAGAATCTCATGACTTCTATTTTCTAGAAAAATAAGTATTCTCCAAGTTTGTTGCATCTCATCTGTAATATATAAGCAACAATAACCGGGGAAATCAACAAATCAAAGGAAATCCAAGTAAGACCCTGAACCATTGTGTATTGGCTAAAAACTGTTGCTAGTTTTTGGACAGGGCTAGAGGGAAGTGCTCCTGTATTCTAAGCCAATGATTCTCAAAAATGTGGTCCCCAGAGCAGCAGCATCACCAGGGGTCTGTTAGAAATGCAAATTCTCAGGCAGCACCCCAGACTGAGTGCATCAGAAACTCAGAAGGTAAACCCAACAATTCACGATTGAGCAAACCCTCTGGGTGATTCTGATACATACAGGCTTGAGTTTGAGAGCCACTGTGAAAGGCATGTAGTTACTTTCCTATCACCCTAACTTAAGGAAGAGAGCAGTGATGTGCAAAATCCAAAACAAAGATACTTTGGCCAGAATGTCAAAAAGAGCTACAGGTAATTTAAGCAAAAATGAGATATATTAGAGGAGTTTCAGGGGCGGTGGGGTGTGTGTGTGTGTGTGTCAGAATTCTTGCTAGATTTCATGATAGAATATGGGCAATGATCAAAACACCCGAAGAGCCAAGGAGCAGATTTTTTTTCTTAATGAGAAACAGTATGGCTAGGACACCACCTCTGCTCCCCTAGGACTTAATGCCATCTGTCCATACCTCTCAAGATTATAAGCACTAGAAGGAATTCCCAATTGGCTGAGTCTAGACCAGGCCCCCAAGCCCTGGCTGCCAGGGGACAAGAAGGGAAGTTAAATCCACTTTGACTTTTGTAGTGAGAACTGGGCCACTGCCTCTTGTTCAAACTACACACAGTAGGGCTTTCTCCATCATAGGAAGAGAACTGAACAACCCCCACATGGCTAATGTGTGCCTCACGAACATGATGGGGGGAGGAGGGCGGCAGAATAACATTTGCTATGATTTGGGGCACCTGGGTGGCTCAGTGGGTTAAAGCCGCTGCCTTCGGCTCAGGTCATGATCCCAGGGTCCTGGGATCGAGGCCCACATCGGGCTCTCTGCTCAGCGGGGAGCCTGCTTCCTCCTCTCTCTCTGCCTGCCTCTCTGCCTACTTGTGATCTCTCTCTCTGTGTCAAATGAATAAATAAAATCTTAAAAAAAAAAACATTTGCTATGATTTGATTAAACTGACACCAAGAATTTAGAGAGTTCAGTTTTTGATTCCCCAAGCACATGCTGACTCTAATGTGAAGGAATCCTAACAAGAGGAAAAGCAGAAGGAATTTACTGGAAAGTTCATGAATCACACACTCTTGTGCTAATTATTAAAAAAAAAGACTTGTAGGAAGTGCCCATCTGTGACAAATATTAACCAGGGTTTGTGCTGGCAAGGAGGTGACCCAATTCCCCAGTCGTACAGATGTGCTAAACCAGTCACCAAGTCATTGCTCTCTGCATTCTGCACAGTGTTTGAATCAAACTCATCTTTCTGCGGAGATCCGGCAAGGCTCTAATCTTACTCTGATTGTGCAAAAATAGAAACAACTACAGATGAACATGACAAAGATTCCCCTAGTACCAAGAAAGGAGCGGGAGCTGTGTACCTCATTATTTAAAGGCATTCATATAAACAAATTAAGTTAATTTGGGGTTCTGGTATGTGTGAGAGAGGGATGCTTATATAATTATTAGCTTCCATTCCTGCTAAGTGAACGTGATAAAGATTTTCAAGGATAGCTATTTCCAATCCAAGTTCATCCTTTCTTCGGTGCCTGTCCATAGCATTGTCCATGTGCTGAAAGTAGACCCTTTGTCCATCTATCCATCTCTCTAGATTGTATCAGTCCTCTGTCTGCCCAGGATCTCCCTGTAGGGTGAGGAAGGTGGGCCTTAGGCCCCAGAATAGCTCGCTGATGACCATTTTTTTCTTCCCAGGAACACAGTTTTGTCATTTGTATGCACCGATTTATAATATAAGTTCACTTTCCCTCTTTATTATACAGTAGAATATGAGCAAACATTTATTAGGAAACTTCCCTGTATCAGGCAATGTGCAAGGAATTTTTTTTTCTATTAGAAACATTTTTGTTCTGAAATACAACACACATAAGGAAAAGTGAAACTCCTATATAGCCACCAGGAGGTAAAGGAATCTCCAGATCCAAAAAAACTCTACATTCATCCTCCCAATCACAATCTTTCCCAGCCTCCTTACCGGGTAACCACTCTCCTCTTATTGTAACTTCTTTGCTTTTATTCATAATTTTATAAACTATCTCTTTTGCCTGTTTTTGAACTTTCTGTAAATGAAACAATACAGTATGGACTATTTTGCATCTGATTTTTTTCTAACTCAACATTATGTTTCTGAGATTCATCCATATTATTGTGTTGTGGCTATAGTTCATTTATTTTTATTGTTTGCATAGTAGTCTTTGTATGACTATACTTCGATTTATCCATTCATAGACATATGAATGTTCCACTTTGGGGCTAATGTAAACATTATGTTAAACTGCATTTTGACTAATATGAGCATTATACTAAATTGCCTTTTCTGATTACTAATAGGGTATTACTTTGGCTATTCAGAATCCCTTTAGCAAAGTGTGCATCCAGTGTTTTGGGTTTCTTTCTCCATCTCCATTTTTCTATGGGATTTTCTGTCTTTCTTACTGATTTATAGGCATTCATTATAAAGTCTGGATGTAGGCTGTCAGGTTTTTGTTCCCAATTTTGTTGTTGTGGCAAAATATGCATAATATAAAAATTTCTACCTTAAATACCTTTAAGTGTAAAGTCAGTGGGATTAAATACATTCATAATGTTATGCTTCACCATCATCCATCTCCAGAACTCATTCCGTCATGTAAAACAAACTCTGTACCCATTTAACAACTCCTCATTGTCTCCTTCCCCCTGCCCCTGGCAATCACCATTCTGCTTTCTGTCTCTGTAATTTGACTATTCCAGAGACCTCATATAAGTGGAATCATACGATATTTGTCTTTTTCTAACTGGCCTGATTCACTTAACATAATATCCTTAAGATTAATCCACGTTGTAGCAGGTGTCAGAATTTTTTCCCCTATTAAGGCTGAATAATATCCCATTGCCTAGAGAAACCACACTTTGCTAATCCACTCTTCTGTCGATGGTCATCTGGGTTGCTTCCATGTTTTAGCTATTATGAATAATGCCGCTATGAACACAGGTGTACAAATCTCTGTTCAAGACCCTGCTTTCGATTCTTTGGGGTAGATACCCAAAAGTGGAATTGCTAGATCCTACGATAATTCTATTTTTATCTTTTGAGGACTCACCACAGTGGTTTCCATACTGGCCACACCATTTTACATTCCCACCAACAGTGCACAAGGGTTCTAATTTCTCCACATCCTCACCATCACTTGTGTTTTCTGGTTTTTGATAGTAGCCGCCCTAGTGGCCGTGAAGCAGTAGCTCACTGTGGTTTTTGATAATGCATTTCCCCGATGACTAATGATATTTATCATCTTTTAGTGTGCGTGTTGACCATTTGTAGGTCTTTGGGAAAATGTCTATTCAAGTCCTTTGTCCATGATTGAATCAAGCTGTTTGGCAAAGAATTTTAAAAGGTCAATAAAGTATGGTTCCTGAATTTTGTGACTCAGGTCTGGTAGTGGAAACCATCACATAAGCAAATAACGTATAAATAAGGCAGAAGAGCTACACTGAAGGCTTCCCTTTGAGGGACAAGAGGAAGGGTTTGGCTGCTTCACCTGGATGCACGTGGAAAAAGATTTGCACAAGTCTTAAGCATCAGGTTTCTAAAGAGTTTCAAAAATGAGCAGTGATCCATTCAGGAGAGTTACCAATTTAAATTCGATACTCAGGATATATGGTTGGTAACTTTGTTTCTCATAAGGCAGCCTCAAAACTTTTGCTTTTTCAAAGACTCAAACAGCTTTCTCAACAAGCCACATCTCTTTCTGCTGTGAGTTTTCATCTTAGGTTGTCACTTAGAGGTATAATCAATTTAGACATTGCAGTTTGCTCAGCGAGCAAAGTCTGTGATGTCTTAATTAAGCCCAGGACAGGACTGCCATGTCTCTCTGTAATAAGTGAGAGTCTTTGGAACCAAATGGGAATACAGTTTTATTCTAAGGAAAGTACTAGCTGCAAAGGAAAAAAACTGTACTTACTACAGTTGCATTTGTGGATTATGGTTGGATTCTCTACTCATTGATGAAAATTAAGAATCTTGAATATTGTTCTCTCGAATAAACTATATTGCATCTGAATGGAATACTTTGAAAATAATGGGCTGGTCTTGGAGAATACCTTCCTTCGAAAAAGGGTAGAGCTAAGAATCATTAAAGATGTTTCATGGAACCCATCACCTAATGCATCCTTCCCCTAAAGTAGTTTCCACACTCTGAATGCAATCCTTTGCAGAATAATTCCTATTTAAGCAGGAGGGAAAAGGGGGTATTGAGGAATTGGTGCCAACAATGAATGACTTAGGCAAGTTGTGAACTCGCCAGTGCCTGAAATACAGTATTGGGGTAGCACTAGGTTGTTTGTTTGTTTGTTTGTTTGACAAAGAGCTAGTTCTCTTCTTAACTGGAAAGAATAGGACTGCAGGTTCAAAAGAAAGTTGCCAACTTGACCCTCAGTCACTCAGCTTAGAACATTCCTGGGATTTTGATAGACGAGTACCTGTAGTTAGGAAGCCAGATTTATGGCCACAGGCAAAGAGAAAGAATGCCTGTGTCTACAGTACACCTGGTTATTAGGGTAGGTATTCTCCTTGGAAATCCTTCTAGAGAAGTTGCATAAAAATCACTTTCAAGCCTCCCACATCAGCACCTGTGACTTCACCTTCCAACCAGTGATGGTTAGAGTCCCCCCCCCCAAAAAAAAATCACTTCCGATTCTCCTTTGGATCCTGATATCTTGATGACCCAAACACTACCTTTCCTACCTTTCCTCAAGTCTAGAGACATGTCACAAACTCTTTAACAATCACCAGAGTTTCCTTTTCTTAAAATGCACAGAGATCTAAGAACCCAAGGCATATAAGAACAAGGGTAAACCAGAACAATTAATTCCCTAGCAATCCCCATATTAGGGATACAACTGGGAGTGGATTTGGCATCAGCAGAGTGGGCTTAAATATTCCCCTATTTGCTGGCTATGTGATCACGGGTGATTCCCTTACATCTCTGAGCTTCAATTTCTTCCTCTATAAAATAGATATAATACCAACACCATGCTGTTTTTATAAGAATTACTGGTATGGAAGATGTTATCTGTGAAAACCCCTTGTAAAAGTGTTGTTTAAATAATTGTTCTTGGGCGTCTGGGTGGCTCAGTGGGTTAAAGCCGCTGCCTTCGGCTCAGGTCATGATCCCAGGGTCCTGGGATCGAGGCCCACATCCGGCTCTCTGCTCAGCGGGGAGCCTGGTTCCTCCTCTCTCCTCTCTCTCTCCTCTCTCTCTGCCTGCCTCTCTGCCTACTTGTAATCTCTCTCTCTGTGTCAAATGAATAAATAAAATCTTTAAAAAAAAAAAAAAAAAGATTAAATAATTGTTCTTAATCTAGGGGTGTTTGTATCTAAACCTGCCACCTCCCAGAAAAGACTTTTCTTTGTAAATTTACTCAACTGAATGGATAGGTAGTAACCAGAACTTTATAAATAATAAAAGTTCCCATAAGTTTTAATAACTGTTAAATGTTATGACTCTCCCACTCCCCCTTTCCCCCATCAAAAAAAAATTTTTTTAATGTTTTCTAAACAATCACATTTCTCAAAGACAAGCAAATCAGAGATAAGGAATCTTTTGCCACTTATGATTCACCCAAACCGAGTGAAAGGGTGTTTACTTTAGAGAAGAGAAACTCACACAATGAAACGCCTTTTTATTACTGGTAACTCCCAAGTCATTTATCAGACTTTCATTGTGTGGAGTTATGCTTCAGGAATTTAGGACTCAAATTCATATTTGTGCAATACACCATAAGATTATACAATTCTAATATCTTTGAGGTTTTCTATTTTTAATTATTATTAAAACAGTAGCAATAACAGAATTGAGACTCCCCTCTCTTCTAGCCAGAGAATAGCAATTTGGTGAATAAATAGTCTCCCGGAATGTTTTTTCTATACATATACTACCAGATATATAATATTCTCACCAATAATAATAATAATATGTACACTGGTATTTCTTGATTTAAGATATTATCGGACTCCCCATTGTGGAAGATAAGGAGTTCTCTCCTCCTGACTACATTTTGATACTTGCTTTGTATTTTTGCTTCTTCTATTTATACTTTAAAATTTTTTTTGAGCTCGTGTTTGCTCTTCCATCAGCCTGTAATTCAAGATCTCCTCCACGTTAGATGAAGATATCAATACCCCTACCTTCTCTTATACTTGTCCTCTATATTCCCACCTCCGTATTTATCAGGTGAACTCTGACAATGTCAAGGATGACAACATTCACATTCTCTTCTGCAAGCAGAGTTGACTTCCCTGTTTTGTCTGCTGGTTCCATGAGTTGATTGTTGCAGAATCAAGATTAAAATCATACCACATTTTGGGGTGCTTCCTGTTTAGCCATGAGTTTCTTACATAATTTTTTAGCTTTTATTTCAAATTGCCTTACTTTCTTCTTACTGATGGAAGAGATTTATGTTTTCTTCATCAAGTCATTAACAAGATCTGGTTTCTTAGTCATTCTGTTACTCTGGTCTATTTCATTCCTCTCATTGAAAACATTCTATCTGGAGCTGCCTTTCTGTTCTAATAAGGAACAAACCACTTTCCATCTTTACTGTACAACTGTTATTCTGGGATTGCATTTCAATGGACTTCTGAGTTGATTCTGAGTTGATACAAGTTATTTCTTGTATCTTGTGTGGGGTTTTTTTTTTTTAGTGATGGGGGTAGGGTGGGTAAGATTGTTTTCACCCTTTTTTGATGGTATACATTCTCAAGTAGCTTACTTAGAAAGTACTTGAAAGGTAACCCTCCTGAGTTTATATCTGAAAATACCATTATGCCTTATATGACTAGAGAATCCTCAATTGTAGGTAATTTTCCCTCAGAACTTTCAAGGCTTTGGGGTACCTGGGTAGCTCAGTCAGTTGAGTGTCTATCTTTGGCTCAGGTCATGATCCCAGGGTCTTGGGATCAAGCCCCACACTGGGCGAGCAGAGAGCTCTCCCCCAACTCTTGCTCTTTCTCTCAAATAAATAAAATCTTTAAAAGGAAAAAAAAAGAACTTTCAAGGCTTTGTTCCGTTATATTCTACCATTCGGTGCCCCAGAGAGAAATCTGATGTTAGTCTCATTCTCATTCTTTTGTACATAACATTGTTTCTCTTTGGAAATTTTTTGGATCTTCTATTTGTTCTTGTTGGTCTGAAATTTCACAACACTGAGTGTAGATAGTCATCTTTTTCTCATTTATTCAGCTTTGCATTCCAAGTGAGTCCTTCAGCTTAGAGACTCCTTCAACCTAGAGATTCCTTCAATTTTGAGAAATTTTCTTTTATAATTTCTTTGATAATGTCTTTCCCTGTGCTTTCTCAATATTTTATTTTATTTTATTTTATTTTACTTTATTTTATTTATTTTGAACTCGTTATTCAGATGGATTCTGAATTGATCCTCTCTCATTTTTCTCCCAACGTTTTTTTATCTCTTTGTTCCATCTTTCCTTATGTTTCTCTTCAACACTTTACCTTGAATTTTGTCCTCATAATTAAACTGAGATGGTTCCTGGTTCCTGTTTCATAGCATCTTCTTGTTTAATGCCTACAACCCCTATATTCTCAAATCTGTTGAAAATATAGAGAGTAATTTCCCTAGCTTCTCTTGAGTTATGTCTGTTTCTCCTGGGGACAGTTGTTTCATTCACCTTGGCCTTTCTCTTTTATCATGCTGGTTTTCTTCTTGTGCCTGATCATGCATACTTAAGAATGGGGGCCTGGTTAATTTTTCTGGATAATTGGTTCATATTTTTTGTGTATACATACCTATGTGTTCCCATTACATTTCTCCCATGAATAGATTAGCTGACTGGGTGTCCTACAGAGTGATATAAGATTTAACTGGGTGGGTAAGAAGAAATGCATTCTGATTCTTGACCTTTTGTACATGACTTGTTTTTATTCTCTGGAAATTTGTAGGATCTTTTCTTTTACCAGAGTTTTGAAATCTTACAGTGATGTGCTTTGGCAAAGGTTAATTTTAATCCATTTTTCTGGGCTACTCACTGGACCATTTAAATTTGGAAATGTCTACTTCTGCTTTGGAAAATACTCTTGAAATATTTCTCTAATAATTGTCTATCCTTTATTTTTTTCGTTCTCTACTTCTGGAATGCCTCTATTCAGATTTTGCATCTCCTAGACTTCAACATTTATATAACCTCATCTTTTCTGTATTTTTATCTTCATCATTTTGCTCTACTGTATGGGAGATTTCCTCAACTTCATCATCCAACCCTACTTTTGAATTGTTCATTTCTACTATCATTTTTTTTTATTTCCAAGAGTCCTTTTTGATCTAGGACTTCTAAAAATAGCATCTTATTTTTGCTTCATGGAAGCAGTATCTTATCTCTTGAGTATGCTAGTATTTTTTTTCTTTCTTTTGCATGGCTTTTCTTTCAAATCCCCTACCAGCACTATTTGTTTTTGTCTCTTTTATGTCAGAAGCTTCCTCAAATGTCTTGTGTTTCTTTATCTATTTATTTAAGTGATGTACTAAAAAGCTGGTGAGAAGTGGTAAGACCCTGGGGTAATCTAGTTGGGTTGTTTCCTTGTGGAACTCATAGTGTCAGTGTCTTTGGGTCTTTCCTCTTGGGAAGGTCATATCTCCCAGAGAAATATCTTCTAGGATCCTGTGTGGAAGATACACATCTGTCTGGTAGCATTCCATTTATCCAGTCGGGTGTGGGGTAAGTAGGGGCTCACCATTCCCTATGCAATTTACTTAATCCCCCTGCATTCAGCATGAATCTGTTTTTAACACTGCCCAATGTATTCTATTACAGAGACCTTATTTCTACCCAACTGAGGAAACAAACTTCCAGTTTACTACCAGGGTAGGAAAGCGTCAGATGATCAGCTTTGTGGAGTAAAAGGATATAATGTCTTTAAATTTTTTTTTTTTAGTTATTGGGAAATTCCTGTGTTCACAGGAAAAAAAAACAGAATGGCAGAATACCCACCCCCCATGGTCCCATCACCAGCCCCACCAGCCATTATCACATTGCCGGTTCTATCCTATATATCTCTTTCTCTTCCACTTTCCTTATCCCGTATTACTTTGAAACAAATTTCAAACATCTTTCCATCTGTAATCATTCAGTACATACTTCTGAAAGATAAGGACTTCTTACTAAACATAATCTTAGCATGATTATTCAACCTAAGAAAATTAACACTTCTTTAAATATCAAACCTCCATTCAAGATTCAAGTTTCCAGGGGCGCCTGGGTGGCTCAGTGGGTTAAAGCCTCTGCCTTCGGTTCAGGTCAGGATCTCAGGGTCCTGGGATCAAGCTCTGCATTGGGCTCCCTGCTCAGCAGACAGCCTGTTTCCTCCTCTCTCTCTGCCTGCCTGTCTGCCTACTTGTGATCTCTGTCAAATAAATAAATAAAATCTTAAAAAAAAAAATTCAAGTTTCCAGTTGTCTAATAAATGTCATGTGTTTTATTTATTTTACATTTGTTACAATCAGAACAGAGCTAATAATCCACACATTCTGGCTGGTCAATAATCTTTTAAGTCTCTAAGTTTCCCTCATGTGCAATTTTTTTCCTGGAATTTATTCAATGAAGAAACGGAATGGTCTTGCAGAGTTTCTTACAGTCTGAATTTTGCTGATTGCATCTCTGAGGTGTAATTTAACATTTGTCTCTGTCTTCTGTATTTCCTATAGGCTGGTAGTTGGATCTAGAGGTTTAATTGCTTCTATTGGTCTATCTTCAAGTTCATTAATTCTTTCTGTCTGCTCTATTTTGTTGAGCCCATCTAGTAAATTTTAATTTCCATTATTATATTTCTTAGCTCTAAAATTTCCATTTGGTTTCTCACCTCTTCTTTCTCTTTGCGGAGACTTCACTGACCCTAGGCTATCATCAGAATGATGTCTTTTAAAATGTGAACACAGGGGCACCTGGGTGTCTCAGTCATTAAGCGTCTGCCTTTGGCTCAGGTCATGATCCAGGGTCCTGGGATTAAGCCCCGCATTTGGCTCCCTGCTCCTCAGGAAGCCTGCTTCTCCCTCTCCCACTCTCCCTGCTTGTGTTCCCTCTCTTGCTCTGTCTCTGTCAAATAAATAAAATCTTTTAAAATAAATAAATAAAATGTGAACACATGGTAAAGTGACAGAGTGGGGTAGTCAGCCTCCAAGATGGCTCCCAATGATCCCTATTTCCTAGTCTCCACATTCTTGCATAGGCCCTCCCACATACCAGGGTTAGTCTGTATAATAGCATATGGTGGACGTGATAGTATATCAACTTCTGAAATTATCTTATACAGGACATGGCTTCTGTCTTGACCACTCTTTCCCATATACACACTCTTAGATCACCTTAGATGGAGGGCCTGTGTGATAGAGAACTAAAGTCTCCAGCCAACAGCCATGGACAAACTGAAACCTACAACCTACCACGTAAGTGAATTTTGAAGCACATCCTCCCCCAGATAAGCCTTCAGATGAAAATGCACTTCTACCAGAAGTTTGAATGCACTCTCTTGAGACTTTGAGCCAGAACCACCACCCAAGTGGTCTCCAGATCCTTGACCCACAAAAAAATTTGTGACCCTCAAAAAACTAATAGGGTTTTTTTAAGCTGTTAAGTTTTAGGGAAATTTGTTCTATAACAGATAATACATCAGGGTTTGTACCTGAGTCTCTGCTCTACCACTTAATAAAAGATGCAGGATATACTGAGTAACCTTGTGAGCTTCACTTTCCTTCATTGGAGTCTGATAACCATTTTTGCCACACTTAAGTTTTCAAGGTTATGACTTGCCCATAAGAAAATATATGAAAACATTATACAACTAATAATTTACTACACCCAACCCCCCTGTTTTGCAGATAAAAACTGAAAGCCCAAAGGAATGTAAAGAATTGACAGAGGAAGCATTAAGGAACAGAGAAATTATAGGACTTGTCCAGGCTTCACCTATTTAGAAAGAGAGCCAGGACCAGACCCCATAGCCCAGCACTTCATGTCTGGTTATTTTTGCTACTATGCCTAAAATATCATGTTCTGTTGTCATTAAACATGGTCACTCATGTTTCAGGAAGATAGGCAACAGGTAAATTATGGATTGTACGATAGACAGGAGAATTGCATTTTCTTCTATGGTATATGACAAACTTGGGGTAAATGCAAGAGAGTCAGTTATTACAATTCAGTTTTTATATCATAAAGCTGACGTAGGGCCAGTTACTCCCTTCTTTCTGTTTCTCTGCCAGTCATCCCAACAGAGTCCAAGTTTGTGGGCAACCAGCCAGAAGGTGACTAACACCAACTCTTTGCACCTAAGCCATGTGCAATAGGCAGATAGCTCTTTAAAAACAACAACAAAAAAACCTCACTAGACAAGTTGGTATCAGGATCCTGCAACTACAAAATGCTCCTTTGTTATGCAATTTTCATAAAAATAGTTGACTGGGAGGGGAGAAAAAAGGCTAATAGTATTTTGAGTCAATAAGGCCAGACCATTTGGAGAATGACTAACCTCAACAGGGTTTCAAGCTTTTTTCATTTCTTTTTTTTAAAGATTTTATTTATTTATTTGACAGAGTTAGAGAGCACAAGTAGGCAGAGCAGCAGGCAGAGGGAGAGGGAGAGGGAGAGGGAGAAGCAGGCTCCCGGCCGAGCAAGGAGCCCAATGCGGGACTCGATCCCAGGACCCTGGGATCATGACCTGAGCCGAAGGCAGCGGCTTAACCGATTGAGCCACCCAGGCGCCCTCAAACTTTTTTCATTAAAAACTTTTTTTCCTCAAGGTATTTTTGTAAACCACCTCACCTTCTGCCTTCTCCTCAACTTCGGTCTTCTGATGTGGGGGGAGAAGGTAGCATTTTAAAATGTTGAAAGAGAATCGGATCTCAATCAGATAAAAGAAAAAAAATGTATATATGGACTCAAATTGGAAGGGGAAAACACAAACAAACACAGTTGTGTTGATAGGACACCTGGGTGGCTCAGTCTGTAGGGCATGTGACTCTTGATCTTGGGGTCATGAGTTCAAATTTCACCTTGGGCATTGAGATTACTTAAAAATAATCAATCCAGAATAGTTGTGTTGGAATGGTAGGATCATTTTTTTACATTCTTAGTTTTGTTTTTAAGAAACATTTATATATAATAAATATTATATATACTATATAGTAATATATATAATTTGTTTTATATTTTACTTATGTTTTCAAACTTCATATGATGTCAATCTTGACAGAATGGGATTTAATAGATCTTTTCAATTTAAATAACTAGTTATAATTTAGTTTCTCACCCCATGTGTATCAGTTAAGATTTCTTAGTTGCAAGCAACAAACTATTTCTGGTTACAGAACAAAAAGAATCTGTCGGGCGCCTGGGTGGCTCAGTGGGTTAAAGCCGCTGCCTTCGGCTCAGGTCATGATCCCAGGGTCCTGGGATCGAGGCCCGCATCGGGCNTCAAACTTCATATGATGTCAATCTTGACAGAATGGGATTTAATAGATCTTTTCAATTTAAATAACTAGTTATAATTTAGTTTCTCACCCCATGTGTATCAGTTAAGATTTCCTAGTTGCAAGCAACAAACTATTTCTGGTTACAGAACAAAAAGAATCTGTCATAAGAGTATAGGACAGCAGGGCCACCTAGCTGGCTCTGTCAGTTGAGTGACCAGCTCTGAATTTCCAGTCACGTTGTGATCTCAGGGTTGTGGGATTGGACCCTACATCAGGCTCTGCACTCAGCAGAATCTGCTTGTCCCTCTCCCTCTGGTCCTCCCATTGCACTCATGTGCATGTGCTCTCTAATAAATGGATAAATAAAATTTAAAGAAAAAAGAATATGGGAGAGCAGACAGGACCAAAGGGAAGACTTGGAGAAGCAGAAGGCAGGTAACCACTGAGAATGTCTACTCCATTGAGCATAAGGTCCTGCTGGTGGAGTAAATAAATACTTCTTCTGTGCTCAGTCCCTGGGTCTAAGATTCAAAGTCCTTTTTGAGTGGGATTCTGCTTGGTCGGAGATGTACCAAGCTAGGATGTTCTGAACTGATGAAAGAAAGAGGGAGTTGAAAAGAAGTCTCCTGAGTCCTCTCCATTTCCATGTAGGAGAGCAAAACACTGAGGATCCCCATCCCACCAGCACAGCTCTCAGCAGCAAGCATGGTCACCCCAGAAGTTGATGAGGATACCTATTAGAAGATCCAATGTCCACTAAATCCTAGATTTGTTCTCACCAATGAGACATTTGTGAGAACATGGTCTTCTAGCATGTCTACACAGACTCCCACCCAGCTTTCCTCCTCACTTGTCTAGGACCAGCAAAGACCTGCTTTAGGCATGACATTTTGGTGTGATTCTTCAGCACCACAATAAGAACTTGATTTGTATTATTTGAGTGTAGAGGTGAATCAAGTCCAATCCTCCTTAAAGCATATCCCACCATCCATCACAACACTGCCTAGTATCATGTTTCTAGGTCCTTCCCATCCTCCTCTCTTTTGACTATTGTCCACACAGCTTTCCCTGAAGAATGTTCTGTATTAACAGGCATTCCATGACAATAAAAAGGAAAGGGGAAAGAAATATAAGAATTGCTGGCGAAACCAAGTCTACAAGTTGAAATTTGCCTAGCTAACTATAGATCATTCCACTGTGTTCAGGGTCTTCCTTTATGATCCTTAAAGGTAACCACTAAACCACACATTCTTAAGAAATGAATTCCACATGACTTTAAGACATAAGCAGTTTAACAGCAGTTTTGATAGATGGAGATGAATGTGTCAAAAGTTTTATTAACATTTGGTTTAAAATGCATTATACCTGTGCCATCCCAAGACACAGAAGTTTCTTAAAGAAGTTCCTCGTTAGGGTTTGCTCCTTGGCTTAGGAGTCGGGGGGCCTTGGTATTTTTTTGTTAAGCAGTTTAAGAATTCATGATCTTGGTCCAGGGCCGGTAATATTGTGCCACTTTCTTCTCCCTTCAGGGAAGAAGAGACACTATTATACCTGCAGGCTCTCAGCATATTATTGCCGCACAGTTGACTCCTTAACATCTTCTCTAAATCGGCCTCAAGTCTCCCTCAGAGGAGAGGAGCATGGAAATATTTCTCAGCCTGGATCTTCAATGCAGTTTGTGTGTGCGGTAAAACATACAGACCAAAAATTTGCCATCTCTAACCATTGGCTCAGTGGCATTAAGTTGGTCCACATTACTGGGCAACTACCACCATCCATCTGCAGAAGAAGCTCTGTACCTGTGAAACACTAGCTCCCTCCTTCCTTCTCTCCCCCAGCTCCTGGCACCCACCATTCTGCTGTAGGTCTGTCTGAGTTTGACTCTTCTAGGTCTCTGACGTAAGTGAAAGCACAGTATTTGTGTTATCATGTCTGGCTTATTTTTAAGTGCAGTTTTGATACACAGAACAGTGCCCTTACAGTGAGTAAGGACACAGCAGATGGAGCTGTTACTTCCAAACTAGAAGTCTTTAGCCTGGAGCCCCTGGAGGGGTCCTAGAGATTTGAACCTCCTATAAGAGACAGGCTTCCTAATTACAAGGAGCCTGAACCCAGAAGATGCTGACTGCTGTTCTGGGTCCTCTCTGCTTTGAGAGAATCCTCTTGGTTCCAAACCAGTATTGGCAACACACCACCAACCTGGTCCTATTTACTGTATGGCTCTGGATTTTATTGATTCAAGTTTGATGCCTAACGGGGTGTCACTTACTCTATAAACCCCCAGCCTCCTGGCCACTTAAGAACTTTGAGCTTACCTTCTTCCTGTGAAAAATATCTAATACAAATGCAACTCGAAACCACAATGAGATACCACTTCACACCCATGAGAATGGCTATGATCAAAAAGAAAAAAGAAACTGAAGTATTGGCAAGGATGTTGAAAAACAGGAACCCTCCTGCCTTGCTGGTGAGAATGTAAAATGGTACATTCACTATCGGTAACAGTATAGCGGTTCCTCAAAAATTAAAAATAGAACTACCCTACGACCCAATAATTCCACTTCTGTATATACACCCAAAAGAACTGAAAGCAGGAATTCAAACAGATATTTGTACTCCCATTTTCATCGCAACATTATTCACAACAGTCAAAAGAACAGTCCAAGTGAGTATCTATGATGAATGGATAAACAAAACATTGTCTATCCACACAATGGAATATTACTCAACCTAAAATATAAAGGAAATTCTGGCACCTGCTGTAATATGGATGAACCTTGTGGGCATTTTGCTGAGTAAAATGAACTAGTCACAAAAGAACAAATACCATAGGAGTCTACTTATGTGAGGTTCTTAGAGTAGTTTAATTTACAGAAACCAAAAAAGAAAAAAAAAAATTCTAAACCAGAGGCAGCAGGACAAGCTTTTATGGGACTAGAATAGTCTTCCTGGAGCCAGGAAGCTGCTGCCACTCAAAGGTGGCCTGTTCAGCATGGATGAGGGTGAAACTCAGAGCTAAGTCATGAGAGAAGCCCACCTGTCCAGTCACCTCCCTCACAAGAGGAGCACAGGCCCCTGCCCAGTGGTCACCTGCGAAGGTGGAGGGCCAGGAGGCGTGGGCATGCCTTTCCCTTCTGAAGTTGTTTACCTCAGAAAAATGGCTCTCGATGATGTTCAAAGCCGTCAGGGCAACCTGCGCATTCTCATGAAGCTGCAAAGCCTCAATTTTATCAATGCCGCCCATTTCTTCAATCAGAAGACACAGGTTTTCCTTCTCTGAAAGCTTCTCTGCTGCCTGTGGGCATATAAGGAAAAGCAAGACTCTGGGCAAAAGCGCTTCGGAGGGGAGCTTCACCACCGTGGAGTCAGACCAAAGGTTCCTGTTCTAGAATGGCAGCCATGGATTTACTTTGCCCTCATTAAGATAGGAGGATCAGGGGCGCCTGGCTGGTTCAGTCAGTTAAGCGTCCAACTCTAGATTTCAGCTCAGGTCATGATCTCAGGATTGTGAGATTGAGCCCCATGTTGGGCTCTGTGCTGGGCATGGAGCCTGCTTAAGATTCTCTCTCTACCTCTCCCCCTCTCCACCCCCCTGTTCTCTCTCTCCCTCTTAAAGACAAAACAAAACAAAGTATTTCAGGATCTTCCTTCCCTTTTAGATATTTACGGTATATATATTTAGGTTTACATTAATTGTGCAAAATACAATTTTTGCCAAGTATACTGCCCTCCATAAATACATTGCTATTACTGTTTAGTAGATATCTCACTTCTAATTAATGGCAATTGTTTAAAATACAGTTTGAAAAAAATGTTCAAGTAATGCTATTTAAATGCAGGTGTTCTGGCCCTGCCCTCGCTGGAAAGCCTTGAAAGTTAAGACTGAGGGGATGCTTAGTAACACCATGGCAAATAACCAAGTCCCTGGAAACAACATGAGTGGGATTGAATCCAATGCAGATCGTTGACTTTATCATTTAGTGTTATTCCTTCACTCAAACATTTGTACACGTACCGTGGGTGAGGCCTACAAAACTAGAGATCAAGATTCGACTTAGAAAAGGCCTTTTTGTAACTCACATTCTTGGGGCAGACAGGTAAGTAATTGTTGCAGTAGAGTAAGGAGAACACAGTAGATGATCAGTGGTTTAAGTTACAGAAGATGTGCATTAAAGGTTTGGAAAGTAACACACGTTCTTGATGAACAGGGCTGTGCCAGGGTCAACCATAGGATAATCACAGCATTCCCCCAAACAAGGAAGGCGAAGGACAAAGACGTGAAGGAATACATGTTGTGTATTAGGAGAAGAGGGAGTAATTCAACTCAACAACCTATTTAGGGGAAGTGAAGAGAAATAAAGAAAAGGCTTTGGTGTCAACTCCTGAAGGGCTCTGCTCTATTTTGTGAGCAAAAATAAGAAAACCTCCTGTGGTTCAAATTAAACATGATTTAGGTCACATGGTCGACCTGATCAGAGTTTGCACTGTGTGTCTAAACCCTGACACACTCTGGTCCTAGCTGCAGGTCCAAAATGAGGTTTTGGGCTCTGAACAAAGAAACCAAGGCAGGACCAAAGTGCTAGGTTAGCCTCAGAAAGAACACTGGAGAGTGTGGGATGACCAAGGGCAGTCAGAGCTCTGGAGAAAGAGTCTGGATGTCGACACAACAGCAAATGGCCCCAAAGTCACTTCAAAGAACTTCATCTACACTGTACTGCCCATTTGAGTCTCTTTCCTACCTCGTCCTCCTAACTTGCTATTTTAGTGCCTCTCCCTGGTCTATCAGATGTGGTTTTCCCAGACTCTCCCAAGGAAAAAAATCCCAAACGTTTAGTTCAAATGAACAAATGAAGTTAAATTTCTACAGCCCACAAGCGTGCTTTCACAAACGTGTTATGTCCAATCTTGTCTACAGGTGGGCCAAGCCTCTCTTCATCTGTGTGATTTGCTCAGTCTTAGCGTCTAATTGGGTGCTGTTTCAGATCTGTTCTTGACTCACGTCAGTTCTTTCCAAGACAGTTACATGAAAAGGATGCTTAAAGTGAGCTTTTAAAAGGAGTCCCCTGGTGTTACTTGGAAATTTTTCCAATAGCTTAGTTGCATATAAAAGGACCTTAAACGGATGAATATAGCCAGGCTTCAAGATGGCCTCAGATGCTCCCTACCTCCTGGTATTGAACATTCTTGTGTAGTTTCCTCCCATGTTGAGTGGGGTTGATCTGTGTAACCAATTGGATGTTGTTGAAATGACTTCCAAGGCTAGGTCATAAAAGCCACTGGGGCGTCCACCTTGCTTTCCTAGATCACTTGTTCCAAAGGAAGCCAGTTCCCATGATGAGACCCTCTATGAAGAGGTCCATGTAGGGAGAATAACTTTCCAGGCATGTGAGTGAGACATGTTGGAAGCT
Organism: Ailurus styani; assembly: GCA_002007465.1. Taxonomy (NCBI): domain Eukaryota; kingdom Metazoa; phylum Chordata; class Mammalia; order Carnivora; family Ailuridae; genus Ailurus; species Ailurus styani. Next base: position 1,496,121 of record LNAC01000028.1, on the reverse strand, counting down.
GATCCTCCAGCCCCATCAAGCCTTCAGATGAGACTGCAGCCCCAGCTAACACCCTGAACCTCATGAGACCCTGAGCCAGAACCATCCAGCTAAGCTGCCCCCAGATTCCTAACCCCAGAAACTAGGTGAGATAATAAATATTTGTTCTAGACCACCAGGGAGTAGTTAACTATGCAGCAATATAGAACTGACACAAACGGTTTATGAACATTAACTTTCTTTCAGAAATAAAACTCTTCTAGATCTCTAATTCAAGTCTTTCTAGTCAGTTTCAAGATCTATTCCTGCAAACTTCTTGCTGCTCTTTTGAGTGTATCTTATGTTTTAGCCTTCTAAAAGAGCCATACGTGGGCGCCTGGGTGGCTCAGTGGGTTAAAGCCTCTGCTTTCAGCTCAGGTCATAATCTCAGGGTCCTGGGATCGAGGCCCGCATCGGGCTCCCTGCTCAGCGGGGAGCCTGCTTCCCCCTCTCTCTCTCTCTGCCTGCCTCTCTGCCTCCTTGTGATCTCTCTCCCTCTGTGAAATAAATAAAATCTTTAAAAAAATAAAATAAAAAATAAAATAAAAGAGCCAGCCATGTGATTCATGGGCTGCTTTCCCCTGCTTTGACCCTTTGATTGGTTTCCCCATCTCAGAGTTAGCTAAAGTTCTCCCACACCTTATGTTATCTGGATGCTCTGAGCCTAACCTACCACCTTCTATCCACTTGCTCCCATTCATCCTTGAGTGCTCTTCCCCAGATATTCACAAGACTCACTCCTCTCAGGGCATTGCATAAATGCTCTTCCTGAGACAAGTTTCTCCTGATGACTGTATATGAGGGATCACCATTCTCTCCCCACTCTGAGTCATCAGTGACAGCCCTTTTAGCAGCTAAATTATCAACTGTTGGGTCTGTTTCCCTCTCCATTAATACACAAGATCAATTAGAGCGAGGACATTGTTCTGTTGTATCCTGAGCATCTGAAATGATGCTGGGGACACAGTCACTCCTTCGAAAAATGAAGAGGGACCTTCTTTGAAAGTCCTCTTGTTTTTGTTACCCATAGGATATGTGCCCAGGAGGAGGGGTGAAGGAGTAGAAAGAGAATCCACATGAGTTTTAAGATCCAAATTAAATGCCTTAAATTTGGAGACTGCTATTTAAAGACCAACCTGCTTAGAACAGCTCACCTGGAGGATAAAAGAGAGAACATCAAGGATGATGATAATGATTTTGGTGTCGTGGATGGTAAGCAGATTCACCAGTGGTTCCAGGACACCAGAGTTGACAAGCTGGATCAACTGGTCTATGGTACCTCCAGTTGTGAAGTTAGCCACAGTCCAAACAGCCTCTCTCTGGACTTTAAATTCTCCCTGCCAAAAAAGAACATTTACATTCTTTATAGATCCTAAGTAACTTAAATACAGTGATGCTAACTTAGTTCTACTTGTAGGTAGGCTAAGGACAGCCAGAACTGTCTGTTTAATTTACATAGACCACCTCAGCATCCTGCCTCTAGTTGTTGAGCAGAAGACAGCATCTTCGAGAAGTCCAGAAGCAGGCAGGCAGACTCCCATGGGGCCTTAGTGGGAGGTTCTAAGTTTGAAGTAGACTCATTTCCTTAGGTCGGGTTATGGGAAAAATAGGCATTATGCTTGGAATTTTAGGTTATAGTGACCTAGGGTCAACATTTCTGGCCTTTCTGTCTCAGAAAAACTGTGGACAAGAAGCTCCTAACTCCAAAGCTGAGTACACAGAAGTGATCCCAGGGAATGAGCCAGCCCAGAGGTGACCAAGGAAGGCCACTGACACATTAATATATCCCTTGCATTTATAAAAAACACTTCACTCAGAGATATGGGAGTCATTTATTGTAGAACCTTCTATCCCCGGGCAGAAGGAGTTATTCCCATTTTATGGCTGGGGAAAAAATGTGACCTCAGCTTAAAAACTCAAAAACAAAAACATATCGATAACCAAAACACCATATGACTCCAAGCCATTGTAGTTCAAAAGGCAGTTTGAAATAAGAGTCCTCCTTGACTCATGACTGGATGTTCTGTTTAGAACATGTACAGACTCACAGATGCACATGGGATAGGAAGTATCTGAGGGATTGGGTTGAACCCGATTTGGGTGGCACACCTGGGAACCCACCACCCAACCTGAGGGCAGGCGCCACACCAGCAGCTCCTACCTCTCACCCTACTCCACTTGCCTCCCCGCCTCCTATAAGACTGACCCACTCCTGGCTGGTGTCACATGTAGATGATTTAAACAGAGCTCATCCATTCGAAGGTGACCAAAAGAAATGCTGGCAGATAATAGTTGTCCCAGGGAAGGGAAGTGGGAATCAGGAGGAAGAAGGAAGCTTTATTGAATTTCCACTTTTATATCTGGATATTCAGTGGTATTACCACTCTAATCAATGTGATTTTTTTTTTTACACTGAAAAGGCCACTTTCTTCACTGTATCATATTACCGTAATCTGATAGGTTTTTCCTCCTAAAACAAAACCACCCCCCACCTTTTGGCAAGTAGGTGGATGGCATGTTCTTTTAACACTAAAGATAAGCCAATATTTACCAGCTCAAGATTTTTTCCGAATATTTGAGCTGTAGGGATCACCTTTTCGTTGAACAATGCCGATTTAATCTCCTAAATCTTTAATGGGTTGTCCCAAGCGGGATGCCTCTTCCTTTTTCAAGTGTGAGTTAGGAAACTAAGGTTTCCTAGCTCTGTTGGGATCTCAATTGATTTGCTTCTTAGCCGGTCTCTGAATTCCTGAAGGAATTCGACACGAGGCCGATTGGAAAATAGCCTTTTGTCACGGACACAGAGTGCACCACTCACATTTTTTAGTAGAGCCACCAAGGGAGGAAGCATGCCGCAAGCTATCAGCCGTTGGATATGCTGGCAAGGCCCTGCAGCCACGTTGCTCAAGGCCCAAGCTGCCTCCTTCTGGATGGAGGACTTGGGGTGCATCAGGAGCTGGGGCAGCACGTTCAGCATGCCCGCGTCGATGGCCACCTGGGTCTGGTGATCGGTTCCCGTGACGATGTTCCCCATGGTGCGGAGGGAAGGAGTCTGGAAAAACAAGGCTACAAGTGTAACCAAGCGTTGCAAATTTCTGGGAACAGAAGGGGACAATCACACCAGGCTCTGTGCATTCCCAAATATTGGTTGTGCTAGGATGATGGCACTCAGGAAACCCAGGGATAACAGTTAAATTCATGACCCCTGGGTGCCTGGGTGGCTCAGTGGGTTAAAGCCTCTGCCTTCAGCTCAGGTCATGATCTCAGGGTCCTGGGATCGAGGCCCGCATCGGGCTCCCTGCTCGACGGGGAGCCTGCCTCCTCCTCTCTCTCTGCCTGCCTCTCTGCCTACCTGTGATCTGATCTCTCTGTATGTCAAATAAATAAATAAAATCTTTAAAAAAATAAATAAAAATTAAAAAAAATAAATTTGTGACCCCTGTTAATTCAGCACATCCATGGCCATTTGCATAGTTTAAAGGTACTTGTTAGCCTCTCAATAGTTCCAGCTCACATGAGAGAGGTCAAGTGTTGCCTTTATTAATGCTCACCCTTTTTGTATCCTTACATGGGGGGGAATCACTAAATTGATTACAGGGTTTATAATGTAGTAATTTCTACTGAGTTTGTCTTTAGCACCAGTGTCAAGTTTCTGTTGTATATTTAATTAGAGCTAATGAGATCCCAATGGCTTGGTTTTTGTTTGTTCGTTTTATTTTTTTAATGTATTCACAAACTCCCTCTCAACTCTGAAGGTCCCCAGAATGGATCTGCAACTGGGCTCAAGACAACCATCCCCTGAGGGCTGACCGCGCATTTATTTTGGTTTGTCTGCACTGTAGTGGCTATCCCCACACAGACGGTTCTAGAGTTTTCCCAGCCTTTTATGCTGGGTATCTGCTACTCAAGCAAGAGATGAAATAGTGCTACAGGCCAATCACAGCCTTGGCAGGACAGCTCCAAATGAGCCTAGACCCCCCAGGACAAGCAGCTTCTTATAGATATTCTCCTTGTACCCCCTCTCTCCCCGATACTATCCCCAAACTAACCTTGAGGTCTGAGGAATACTAGGCTAATCTAGGCATAGACAATCACTGAGACTGCATAAATATACAATGTTAGCCACAGAAATCAAAAGGGCCACCCACGTTTCAAGGCCTATCTTCAAGAAGCATATTAATGTAAGGGACATGTTTCATACCATAGCGAAGTATTTGATCTTGGTTTCCTTTTTCATTTCACCTATACTGAAGTAGTCTAATAATAAACTGGGAGAGGATAAGAGGAAATTTTTTTATACTTGAGTAAAAAATTCAAATGTTAAAATGAGCTTTATGTTAATACACACACACACACACACACACACTGTATTAGCCGACTTGTTAACATCCACATGCACAGACCCATAGAAGAAAAGATCACAAAAGAATAGTTTACTGGGTGGAGGGATTATTTTAATTTGGTGCCTGTCTAGATTTTCTAATTATCAGATTAAGACATCTACTAGGACTTTGGGTCATATTTTGATTCAAGTTTTTGGCTAGAGAGTAGCANATTATGTTAATACACACACACACACACACACACACACACACACTGTATTAGCCGACTTGTTAACATCCACATGCACAGACCCATAGAAGAAAAGATCACAAAAGAATAGTTTACTGGGTGGAGGGATTATTTTAATTTGGTGCCTGTCTAGATTTTCTAATTATCAGATTAAGACATCTACTAGGACTTTGGGTCATATTTTGATTCAAGTTTTTGGCTAGAGAGTAGCAGAGACCAGGGAAATGTAGACAACAAGCTTCGTTCTAGGTAAAGCACGAGACTGGAATGTGGAAGACCGGGGCTGGGAGAGGTCTAGTTCAAGGGAGTAGGACTTACACATTCTAGTCTGAAGGCCCAGACAGAGACAGACAGGACCAGGGACGTTTACCAAGACATTGAGCTCCGAGCTGCTCATGAGCTGGACCAGCCTGGGCAGGATCCCCGTGTTGACCACTTGGCCGATGCGCTCGTTGGAGCCATCAGTGAGATAGGACAGGGCCCAGCAGGTGTCCGAGAGGACCTCGCTGTCTTGGTGCTGCAGGAGATGTGACAGGACGGGCAACATCTGCTTCACGGCTTTCACAGAAGGGTAAGGGTTCCTATTTCGGCATAAGTTGGATAAGGTCCACGTGATGTTCCGCAGAAACGTGATCTGTAACAAGGAGACTGCTTCTAGCATCAGGTGCAAAGGAGGAAAAATGCCAATGACTTGTGTCCTTGCCATCCCTGATCAATATTATCGACCAGCATGAAGCAAAGCACTTGAGCTTCATGCAGAATCTGTTCTCGATAGTGATGCATGCCAGGGAGATTGAGAATGAGTTTTAGGTTTCATACTCAAGTATTAGGTGGAGGTTTCCTTGTATTTTTCAAAAATGTCTTTTCAAAAAGGACTAAACAAAGATCAAGCAGGAGTTACTTCGTCTGCTCATTGGTCAGTCACACTACCGACATGTGGTAACCACATTCCTAATCTTTGTTGGAGGGTCAGTCCTCGTACCCTGCATCTGGATCCCATTTTTGCCTTTGAAAATTCTACCCCCACGATGACCTCTCTCCCCTGATCCCTCCCACACTCTGGGACCCTCCACCTCTCTAGCCATCATCCTGCTTCTATTTTTCCAGAGTCCAGCTGCAAGGATGCATCTCTATGCAAAAGCAGCTGCCCATTTGTTCTTCCACCCCTTCTAGTCTGATTTCTGCCCCTACTTTGCATTGAGTGATGAAATTGGCTTCTTCCAAGCCACCAAATCCAACAGCTGCTTTTTCAGTCCTAAAGTTACTGCCCCTCTAAGCCATCTTTAGCGCCTCTCTTGGAAAAGCTCTTCTTGGTACCTATGACACCAAACCCTCATTTCTCTTGCCAAATGGGCTATTTCTTCTCAGTCATTTGGGCAGACTCTGTCTGAATTCTGATTGTCAGAGCCCTTGAGACTTGGTCACAGGCTCTACTCTAGGTCAGGGGGTGACAAACTTTTTCTGCAGAAGGCCATAGAATAAACACGCCCAGTTTTATGGGCCATAAGGTCTCTGTTGCAACTAGTCCTCTCTGCCCTTGTAACATTACAAAAGCCACAGACACCATAGGTATAAATAAATGGTGATGGCTGTGTTCCAATAAAACTTTATTTATAAAAGCAAGCAGCTGGCCCCTGCTCTGGTTGATCCTGCCCAGCTGGATGGCAGATGTGCATACAGTCATCTGGACCTGCATTATCCATCTACCTGACGTTGCTGCAATGGTGCCTCTTACTCTCTTCAACTTAATATGTTTAACTAATCCTCAGATTCCTCCTTCCCCCCATCTTCCCAATTTCTTTAGGAGAACAATCTAACCTGAAACCAGAGGGCATTCTTGCTTTTTCCTAGCCTCCATGTCCAGCATGGCAGCATCCCAGCTCCCTCTGATCTCACTTTACCAGCAGCCAGAAGGGTCTTCCCAAAGATCAGATCACTTCACTTCCTGCTTGCCTCTGCCAGCAGGTGGATGTCTAAGTCCTTCACCCTACTTGTCATCTTGCTCTGCTCTCTCCTTGCAAACTTCCTGGTCATGCCAGCCTTTTACTGGTCCTACCATGTCAGGTTATCTCCCACCTTGAGGGATGGGTACTCCCTGAGCTTTTAGAAGCTACCTTATCTTCATTTTTGTTTGGGGAAAATGTAGAACCAACATTTACCCAAGGGGATTCCCTGTTGTTGCCACATCAATCTAAGTCTAATCTTGACTCTAAGCTTCGAACCTAGACCCAGTACCTAGGAGCAGAACTGGGAACCCATGAACTCTGTCTGTGCCCCTTGAATAGAAAGCTTAATCACATCTACTTTTGCGGGATTGTAAGCTTAGGAAAACTTTAATGGACCTCTTCCAATGTCCCCTGAAGAAAAATTAGCACTATTGGCCCTTGGGGCCAAATGAGAATCCATCTCTGCCCAATGTGATATTCAGACCTAGGCCTTGCTTATAATTGCTGTCCTAGGAGGCAAGGCAGCAACCACGTGATCTAGCATGGACTTGAAAGTACTCCCCCAATTTCAGAAACTTGTTACCTAGCTAGTTTTTCTACTTTAAAGATACTTACTGGTATGGTTGATGAAACGAGGGCCAGCAGATATGGAATGGCATTGCTCGAGATAACAAGGTCTCTGAATTCTGGGCCATCACCTACAAATAGATAAGAATGTGACATTCAGGGACACCTGGGTGGCTCAGTCAGTTAAGTGTCTGCCTTCAGCTCAGGTCATGATCCCAGAGTCCCAGGATGAAGTCCTGGGATCAAGTCCCACATTGGGCTCCCAGCTCAGCAAGGGGTCTGCTTCTCCATTTGCCCTTCACCCCCTTCATGGTCTCTTGCTCACTCATTCTTTCTCTTAAATAAATAAAATCTTAAAAAAAATTTTTTTAAAAAAGAATGTGACATTCAAACAGGGAGCAAAGAGAATCCTGGACTAAGTGACTAATTTTTTAAAACCCTGTGCAAAGAGTAAGAAGCCAAAACACATCCTTGTGCTAGATAAGTACATAGTATAGCCATGAACTAGATCGTGGGTCTCCATCATGTCTGTTGGGTAGATAGGCCAGATGTGAAGAGCAGACACCACACAGCAGTGACCATAATAAGCAGTCTGTGGACATATGAAGGAGCCAGCCAATGGGCCCAGGAAGCACCCTAAAGACTAAATGCTAGTGACCCTTCACAACACGGTTCTCAGGAAGATGAAGGCTACTGTAGGCCAAATTGTCTTTCCAGGAGACTTTGGCATGGGGTGGCAACTTCCAAATGCAATTCAGAATCTAGCCTGGGAGATGGGTTGATGCCAGCCACCTGCTGTTTGTTTCTCAGTGAGAATACCGATTTAAGACCTTGGAAGTCTCCATTTATAATCCTTCAACCACCAAGGCAAGGCATAGGTTACTTTATACCACCCAATTTTTCCTGTTCCTTACTGAACCAAGCAAAATGAGGGACAAAATCTCTGTAACAGGTGCTTCCTTTCTGCAAGCACTTAACAAGCAGACTTATTTTATATTCTGTGTTTGCTAATCCCAGTATCTGAAGTCCTTGGAGATCTAATCATACTGTTTGTTTCTGCTGACTCAGTCATGGTGGGTTGTTGATTCTCTGAACTTGAAACTGCTAATATTTGGCTGATCTTAATTTGTCAAAATCCTGAGGGGCCCAATTGAGTTCATATGCCCCCAAGAGCTTTGGCTTCATATTCAGCCAGGAATCCTGGAGCTTCCAACCCTACAGCACTCTTCATTTTATGCTCTTCTGGACCATGTAGGGAATACAGCATGGAGCCCCAAATTCAGGAGGCCATATTAGGATTGCCTTTACAGGAGACACTTTTACCCCACATCAAGCAAACACTTTTCTGGTCTGTTCCCTTGGCAACTTTCACTGGAAGTAGAATTCTTTCTGGCTCCTAGGTGATGCAGGGGTCTGTCCTAAATACTGCACAGGTCAAAGACTTGTCTTTTGTTCCTGAAGCCATTAAGACCTGAGGCTGTAGAACCCCGGTATTGACAGATGTCGCCAGGCAGCCCATAGCTTTGGTATACACTGCATCATCTGGTCGTCACTTTAATTCAGAGTCAGGCTCTGAACTTGACTCTGGATTTTGGAAAATCCTGGTATACTCTTACCAAAATTTCTGGATATTTATACTGAGAATATCGAATCTTTATGCTACCCAAAGAACTCCCATAGCATGCCAGACGCCTGCCCATTGGTTTCCTCCCCACCCTGAGGAGAGAGTCTCACCTGCTATATTACCAAGAGCCCACACTGCCTGTTCACACACAGTCATGTGGGGGGAAGACAGGAGCTCAACCAAAGGTGGGATGGCCCCACCTTCCACAACGGCTTGAGTCTGCTCTGAAGTCCCAGAAGCAATGTTGGTCAGAGCCCAGGCTGCCTCAAACTGTAAGCAGGGGTGAGGCGACAACTTCAGGAACTCCACCAGCCTGGGAATGAGCCCTGCTTCGACAATCAGTTTTAGAGGAGGGTTCTTTTCCTGGGACAGCATTTTCCTTTGCAATGAAAAGAGGAAAAAAAAAAGTTGTCATTCGTGTGTGTGTGTGTGTATGACAAGTCATGTGAAGCTGATATTAAGAATCTCCTTTATAAACATTCTTGACATTTCTAGCTATCAAATGAGACTAACATCTGGGCCAGAGCTACTTAATATCCTAGAGTCCAGCCTATAGCACTTTGCAGTTACAAAGCAACATTTTTCCCTTTAGGTATTATCTATGAGCTGAGATTCCTTTAGAGGCCAATTTAAATTAAGCAATTCATCTCTGACAACACTTGCATATCTTAAGTTGTTCTCAAGGACAGTATAGAGGAACGATTTAGTCTCGCTTTTGAATGGACTCTCCTCTTATATCATGTGGGCATTTTGCCATTGCCACGAAACCAAATAGGCCACTGGAGTTCATGTCTAGCTAGGAACCTGTAAAGCACAGAAGTCTGTTTGGCGGTACCTGGCTGCCTGGGTGGCCTGGAAACATAGGTCTGGATCTGAGGCATTCACACCATTGATTATTTCTTGCAGGGTGAGGCTGACCTGCAAGGAGACACACATCCAGGTCAGTCTCTGCCCACAGGAACCATGAAGGTCATCTAGTCCAGCCATCTCTATCTGATTAGAATAGGCTGGCTTGGACAGTGTGTCCCCAACTGCACATTGGTATACCTTAGGGGAGAGAAGAACACTTGGTGGTCTTACATGTCTCATGTATCTGTGCAACACTCCCCATGCTCTGGGAAAGGGGTAATTCCTATCATCACTTGAATCCCCAGCACCTTTTCATCCTATGCAGTGAGACCATGTCAGTGGTTATCAGCAAAAATGGCAGAGGAAGGATCTCCCAAAATTCTCTCCTCCATAAAAACAAGAAAATCAACACAAGTAGATCAACCTTCTGAACTCTAGAAATTAACCAAAGGCTTGTAGTAATTTGTTTTCTTTGAGCCAAAAAGAGACTGTTCAAGAAAAACAGCTAATCTCAGGAAGAAGGATTCTAGGTAACAAATCACATCAACATATGAACAGGCTTATACACCATGACCAGCTAGGATTTAATCTAGGAAGGCAAGGGCTGTTCAACATATGAGCATCAGTATAGTAGGTCATATTAATAGGATATAGGGGGAAAAGCACACAATCATCTCAGAAAATGCAGGATAAGCATTTGAAAAAATTCAGGCACATTTCCATGAAAATAAACATTCAGCAAGCTGAAAACGGCAACTTCCTCAACCTGATAAAGCCATCTAATAAAACCCCACACAGGTAGCACCATACTTAATGGTAAAAGAGGAAGTTTCCCCCTAAGATAAGGAACAAGACAAGGATGTCCACTCTCGCTGCTTTTATTCAATATCATATTGGAAGTTCTAGACAGATTAATTAGGTAAGAAGAAAAAAAGTCATCCAGATTGGAAAAAGAAAGTTATTGGTAATTGCAAAATTTAAAAACTTGTATATGGAAGAGCCTAAGGAATACACACACACACACACACACACACACAAATAGAGGTTCAGGGACACCTGGGCGGCTCAATGGGTTAAGCCTCTGCCTTTGGCTCAGGTCATGATCCTGGGGTCCTGGATCAAGTCCTGTATCCAGCTTCCTGCTTAGCAGGGAGCCTGCTTCTCTCTCTGCCTGCCACTTCCCCTGCTTGTACACTCTCTCTGTCTGACAAATAAATAAAATCTTAAAAAAAAAAATAGAGGTTCAGGTAAGTTTCAGGATTAACATATGAAAATCACTTTTATTCCTATATACTAGCAATGAACAATCCAAAATTGAAATTAGGAAAATAAATTTTCAATGACATCAAGAAGAATACAATACTTGGGTACAAATTTAACAAAAGTATATGCTTATACTTATATGCTGAAACTATAAAAAAAATTAGAGGAGATCTAATAAATTAAAAAATACCCATGATCATGAATTGGAAGACTTAACATTGTCAAGATGGCAATACACTTATAAATTGATCTATAGATACAGTGTAATCTCCATTAAAATCTGAGGTGTCTTTATAGAAGAAATTGACAAGTTGGTTCTAAAATTCGTATGGAAGCACAAGAGATCCCAAATAGCCAAAATAATCTTAAAAAATAAGAACTAGGTTGGAAGACTCTTCCCAATTTCAAAACCTACCACAAAGCTACAGAAATCCAGTCTGTGTTGTGCTGACATAGGATAAACATATTGATCAATGGAAGAGAATCCAGAGCCCACAAATAAACTCTCACATTTATGGTCAATTGATGTTAGATAAGGGTTTTAAGACCATTCAGTGAAAGAGATGGCCTTATGATGCCGGGACAAGGTATCCACACGCAAGACAATGAAGTTGGACTCCCTACTCACACCATTTACAAAAATTTACTCAAAATGGACCAAAGATCTAAACATAAGAGCTAAAACTGTTAAACTCTTAGAAGGAAACTTAGACATAAATCTTTGTGACCTTGGAACAGTCAATGGAGTTTTAAATGGGATATCTAAATCACAAGTAAACAAAGACAAAGTAGACAAATTGAGCAGTTTCAAAATTTAAGACTTCCATCCTCCAAGGATTCTACCAAGAAAATAAGACAATCCACAGAATAAGAGGAAATATTTGCAAATCACATATCTGGTAAGGGACCAGTCTCCAGAGTAGACGGTATAAAGAACTCTTATAACTCAATGATAGAAGGACAAATTACTCACGTTTAAAAATGAGCAAAGCGTTTGAATGGACATTTCTCCAAAAATATCTACAAGTTGTCAGTAAGTGCATCAAAAAATTATTATCAGTCATTAGGAAAACATATCAAAATTGTAACAATATGACCCTTTGTACAAACTAGATGGCTATAATCTGGAAAGAGACAAGTGTTGGCAAGAATGTCAGAACGTACAATGGTACAGCTAGTTTGGAAAATAGTTTGACTACCTATTTGTTTCCTGTTGTTACTGCAAAAATCACCACAAATTTAGTGACTTCAAACAAGACATTCTCTTACAGTCCTGGAGGTCAGAAATTCATGATGGGTTTCACTGGAAGATCTGGCTTCTCCTGGAGGCTCTGAGGGAAGATCTATCTCCTTCCCTTGTTCAGCTTCTGGTGGGGCCACCTGCATTCCTTGACTTGTGACCCTCTCCCTCCATCTTCAAAGCACAACATACTAATCTCTGTTTCTGTGGTCCCATCACCTTCTGCTCTAACTTGTCCTTCATCCTCATTATAAGGACCAACGTGATTACACTGGGCCCATCCAGCTAATCCAGAAGAATCTCCCCATGATCCTTAACTTAATCACACATACAAAGTCCCCTTTGTCATACAAGGTAACATTTATAGGCTCTGGGGATTGGGAGATGGAGCTATTTGGGGGGAGGGGCACCATTCAGTTTACCACAAGCAGTTCCTCAAAGAGTTAAACAGGATGATCATAGGACCCAGCCATTCTACTCCTAGATATACTCAAGACACTTGAAAACATGTCCACACAAATACTTGGGCACAAAGCAGCATTATTCACAATTCCCAAAAAGTAGAAACACAAATCCACTGACCAATGAATGGATGAACAAAACGTGATATATCCATACAATGAAGTTTCGTTTTTGTTTTTTAAGATTTTATTTATTTGGGGCACCTGGGTGGCTCAGTGGGTTGGGCCTGTGCCTTCTGCTCAGGTCATGATCTCAGGGTCCTGGGATAGAGCTCTGCATCCGGCTCTCTGATCAGCAGGGAGCCTGCTTCCCCCTCTCTCTCTGCCTGCTTCTCTGCCTACTTGTAATCTCTCTCTGTCAAATAAATAAAATCTTAAAAAAGAAACAAACAAACAAACTCCCCCATCAGGGCATTCCAGAAAGGATTTGCAATGTTGGCCTGCAAGTCAACCCAGAACTTGCACTGATGGAGGTTGGGGTGGATAGGGAATGGGTGATAGAGGACACCATTCGGGTTCCAGACAAGACTTTATATGTGGAGTGACTGGAGTCTTCTAACAGACAGAGAACGTTTGTAACCCCTCATTTCCTATTTTGGGCCAAGGGGTGGCAAGCGACTTTCCATTAGAAGCAGCACCTTCTGTACCGCACCCTACTCAGAACATAGATCTCAAACTCACAGCCATAAACCTAACAGCCTTCAGCTTTCTGAAACCAGCTCAGTTCTCACCATCACCTCTCCACCCCTCTCCTCAAAGACCCTCAATCAGAGCTTGCAAGTGCTGAATCTATTACACATTTTCCAGCCAGAGAAACTTGCTAAGGACATATTTCACACACAGCTGTCCTCAACGCCCCATTCCCAACATACCCCTTTGGTTAGTTGTTCAGAAGCTGGGTCAGGGGAGAAATTGGTGATATTTCTTCTCTTTAAGGCCTGCTCATCTTTCTTGGCCTTGCGGAGCTCCAGGCTGACTGCCATCCGCTGTTGCCGCCGCATCTAGTGAGGAAAAGAAAGAATTGGAGCCCTTAGAGAGCAGGAAGTCAGGTTCTCACATTTCACTTTTAGCACACACTTCAAAGCGTCAAATGTCACTTCTACAGATACGACAGGCTGGAAGAGTTAAGATCACATGGCAAACAGTCTCAGCACGGCGTACCTCTTCCACTTTCTCCTACGATACCGCATCCACAGAAATCGTCAACCTTCTTCCCAAAGTGAAGGAAGCCTATCTACAGTCTTGGCAGGCCAGGACGCTCTCGGCTGTGGAGCCATCTGAGCAAAGCATCCCATCGCCCCAAGTCTGAGCCCATCTTCCACAGCGCTGATTAGTCCCTGAGGAGCGGGGCTGGGCTGCCCAACTGCGGGGACCCAGGTGGGGCTTGGGACCATGAAGTCTATGAAGACATGCCCCACATGACATGACCATTTCCACCATTAAGGATCAGTCTACAGGTCATTCAAGCCTTGATCCAGTCCAATCCCAGGGGTTTTACTTGGATGCCAGACTGAGGGAGATTACAATTAAAAACAAAATAAAATATACCCTTTTTCCCTGGATCAGAAGAAACTCAGACTTTATTAGCATCAGGAATCCTGGGGGAAATGATCTCTTCTTTAGATTAGATCTCTGTTTTGCTATATTTGCTTTGTCGTCCCCATGTCCTGATCCTTCACTCCATTTTTTTTTTAAGAGGAGGAGGGCGCCTGGGTGGCTCAGTGGGTTAAAGCCGCTGCTTTCGGCTCAGGTCATGATCCCAGGGTCCTGGGATCGGGGCCCACATCGGGCTCTCTGCTCAGCAGGGAGACTGCTTCCTCCTCTCCTCTCTCTCTGCCTGCCTCTCTGCCTACTTGTAATCTCTCTCTCTGTGTCAAATGAATAAATAAAAAAATCTTTAAGAGGAGGAGTGTGCACATGCTTGAGCATACATGCTCGTGAGCAAGGGAAGGACAAAAGGAGAGGGAGAGACTCTTAAGCAGGGTCCACCCTCAGTGCAGAGCCTCTGGGACTCACTACCACTACCCCGAGATCACGTCCTGAGCCAAAATCAGGAGTTGGATGCTAAACCGACTGCACCCACTCAGGCACCCCTGACTCCACCCCATTCTTGATGCATTTCAACCATGAGATTTTCACTGCACTGCTCCTCCATAGACTGAAGCAGTGACTGGGTACTCACAGATGCATCTTTGCCTCGGTACTTAAATTTTCTCAGCCTCTCTCCTGGAATGTCTAAAGTCGGCATATTGACGGGAAGCAGTAATCCACCTGCAGGTAAGACAGTTGCCAGGAGATTGTCAATGACCAGCGTGTGGGTTCTTACGTCACAGCCATCCCTGCTCTAAGCCTTGGAAGGTGGTGGATGGGTGAGCAGACTCGAAAAGTCAGCTTTCACAGGTCTCATCACCACACTGGCTCAACAGGTGACGAGCACCATGGGAACCAGTGGAGACCAGCAGGAGCCCTGGGCTGCAGGAGTGAGGGATAGCTTTTGGACGCAGTTCAGCTTCAGCTGGGCCTTTGATGGCTAGGGTAGGCTGGAAAGAAATCACAGAACCCTCTTGTGTGGCTGTGTCCAATGTGTTCTGTACAGAGCGTATGCACAGGTTAGTGGAGTCCAACAAGGACAGGAAGATGGCCCTCTTCTCCCACACCCAGTCCACCAACCCTCGGGTCATGACAGTCTCAAGCATGATCTGCTCCTTCTAATTCTTTGGTTGATTGCCTCCACGCCAGACCACCATCATCTTCCAACTATTCTATGGCAACTGCCTTCCACCTGTTCTCCCTGCTTCTACCACTGCTGTACTCCAAACTGTTTGCTACACAGAGGCCATGTGATCTCTTAAAGATAATTTCCCCTGCTTCCAAATTCTCTAGTGACCGTCCGCTGAGTTCAGAAGAAAACTCAAGGCTCACTACGATGCCCAACCTGTGCAAGCTGGCCCTAGCTGCAGCAACACTTTGAATTCCCATCTAAGAATCTAAGTATCTTCCTAGCTGGTTTTATATTCTCCATAGCTTTTACCACCACCCAAAATTTTCTTGTTTGTGCATCTTTCTCCCTCTCCCCCCAAGGACAATAGGGTCACGTGTGTCTTAGGTATGATTCCTCAGCCCTTTCACAGTGCGTGACATATAGTAAGTAGGTACTCAAATAATGTTGGATGAGGGTGGTGGGTGATAGGTCACAAAGGGAGCCGGTCTCTAATTAGAGGAGGTTATTCAAATCAGGCCACATTTTAACTTTCTACAAGGCAGTGGGGAATGACATTTCTTACAAGGGTGCAATGAATACCCATCTGTTTCCAAGTACACAGGATGAGCCAAACTACATTGCAAAGACGAGAAAACTGGATAAAGACAGAGCCTATTGACTCTATTCTTGAATATAGAACAGCTGGGAATAATTTCAGGAGGAAAGACTCATTTAGACACATCAATTAGGATGGGACAGTGTAGACAAGTAGGAGACTTCCAGAAGTAGAAAGCCAAGACTGAGGTCTTAAGAAGAGAGATCAGCTCTGCGAGAGAACAGAACAAGAGCTCAGTCTTGGTGACATTCCCTGCTAGGGCCCAGAAGAACTAAGAACCAAGAAGGGACCAGGAAAAAGAAGGAATTTGAGTCAGAAAAAAAGAATGAGTGCCCAAGGCACTGGTGTTAACAGCAGCTACCAGGCCGGGCACAAATCCCTAAACAAAGTGCAACCAGGAGCCCACGGCTGGATGGAGTCAATGTGCTGAGCCTCAGAGCGGAGGCATAAGCAGCTGAGGCCAGAGAGTAACCATGTCCTATACTTTCATCTACCCTTAAATAACTTCAAAATTTGCTTTATAAGGAAGAAGAGTTGCTTTTTAGGACTAAAAGGTAAATCAGAACACCCCTTAAAAAATATTTTTCCCTTAAATTTTTTTTTTTTAAGTAGGTTCTGCACCACACCCAACATCAGGCTTGAACTCACAACCCTGAGATCAAGAGTCACATGCTCTACTGATTAAGCCAACCAGCTGCTCCCAAGGACATCCTTTAAAACACCAGCTCAAAGAGGCGCCTGGGTGGCTGTCAGTTAAGCATCTGACTCTTGATTTCAGCTCAGGTCTTGATCTTGGGATCGTGATATCAAGCCCCACTTTGGGTTCCGTGCTCAGTGGGAAGTCTGCTTAGGATTCTTTCTCCCTCTGCCCCTCCCCTCACTTGCACACACTCTCTCACACATGTGTGCTCCAAAATAAATAAAATCTTTAAAAATTAGTAAAGTAGAGAGAGCTGCATTTTACGGATGGGGAAACCATCTCAGTGGTCACTTCCTGCAGAAGCCCAGAGTGCCCACAGCTGTCAGGCATCAGCGCCAGCACTTCAGCCTAGATCTGACTCCTGTGCCCATACTTGGGATCACTAAGCTTTGCAGCCAACAGTCTGGAAGGAGTTCTGATGAAGAAAACAAGTCACCCCTGTGGGGGGCACTTAATACATGAAGATGTTAGGAATAGGAAAGCACAAGTCTCCAGCAAGGGAGGCCACTTCTGAAATACTCCACTAATGCATTGCCACTTCGTTGCTGTCTCACTGTCCATGAGACCCTCTGAATGTGCCTCAGTATGAGGCCAGTTTGGTACAAGGGGCTGAAACACTTTGGTTTCTGGGGAGACCCAAGGCAGTGCCTAGTTCCAGGATTATTCCACAAGAACCATTCATCCTTCGGCCACAGCCCATTACGTACGGCCATTAAGTAACCTTGGAAGTACGTCCAGGGGTTCTTCCTTTAAATATCAAGGGGAAAGCCAGTATGGCACAAGCAGAAAAAGCTCAACTTCAGAGAGAAGAGGGTCCTCCCCTCTGAACCACCCGTCCCAGGGGGCATCTTGAAAGAACAGTCTGGAAATCACAGATGTAGCCAAACCACTCATTTGGGGACAGTCTGCAAAACGAATTCTTCTGGCTTTCACAGGTTTCTCTCGTCACAGCTCAGCGTGCTTCCTTCCCCTCACATTGCTATTTGTGGCATCCAGGAGAACAACTACCCTGCCACCCTTCACCAGTGGCACAAAAGAGCCAAGCTGGAGGCTTTGAGTTAGGCACAAGATCAAAGCCAGAACCTTTCGTGATCAGCTCCCGGAGTCTGAGATCTGAAGAAAGCCAAGTTGGTTCTTTAGGCAAATAGCACCAACTTAAGGGCTTTATTTATATACACAGCCAGGCTCAGGCCAGCTCTGCTGCTCCCACACAATAGGGGACCCCAACCCTGGGCGAGTCTGGTGGCAGAGGCCAAGGACCCTGGCTCTACTCATGGTCTTCCAGGCTCTAAACCAGGGACTCCTAAGTTTTGTTCATGGCACTGAGTCATGCTGGAACATTACAGGCCATTTTTAAAATACTTTTCTAGATCTAGCCAAGCTTTGACTGTTAGCATCTTTCAAGAGTTGAGAATGGTTTAAAATTAAGATCGAGATCATCCAAGAGTTGGCTTCTAGAAAGGAGTATTTCTCTGATTTTACATTAACACACACTCATGTTGTAGACAGTTTAATACCTCAGAAATGTATTGAGCATTAACTCCCATAACCTACCCTCCTCCAAGTTACCCTTTAAAAATTCACACTCGCCCTAAAGTGCTAATTATAGAAGGGGAGTTTCAGAGACATGGTTTGGCCACACATTTCTCCACTTCCTATACTGTGGACTTTTTTTTCTTTTTAAAGATTGAAGTAATCTCTACGCCCAATGTGGGTCTTGAACTCACAACCCCGAGATCAAGAATCACATGTTCTACCCACTGAGCCAGCTAGGAGCCCCAACTATGGACATCTTTTGATGTCAGAATCCTCAGATCTGGGGCGCCTGGGTGGCTCAGTGGGTTAAGCCTCTGCCTTCGGCTCAGGTCAGGATCCCAGGGTCCTGGGATGGAGCCCCACATTGGGCTCTCTGCTCAGCGGAGAGGCTGCTTCCCCCTCTCTGCCTGCTTCTCTGCCTACTTGTTATCTCTGTCAAATAAATAAAATCTTAAAAAAAAAAGAATCCTCAGATCTACATCACTAACAGACACTTCTTCAAACTCGGTGGGCTTAAGCTAAAACTATACATGGGGTTGGAGTGAGGGTCATTCCCCAGGAAGACCCACTGACCTCAGCCCCAGTGTGCATGGGTCAGCAAGCAGGCACAGCTGGGGGAGGAGTACTGGGATGAAGCAGCAACCATGGGAGCTTGCAGGCCTGGGGGCGGGGGTTGCCATGGGGGCAAGGACCCCACCTTGGCATTCACCAGCCCTTCCCAACATGGACGTGTCCAGACCCTAAGTTTGATGGAGGGAGACACAGTCAGGCATCCCTCCAAGGCTCACACTGGCCCAAAGGGGAGGCGGAGGTTACAGCAAGAAAGGACGGAGGAACCCAGGCCCTCTTCTCAGTGATCCTACCTCAAGGCTTGGGAATGCTCTGGGAGGGGGGTAGAATCAGCCTGGGGTGATTCTGTGGGTTAACATGTCCCAGGGGATATATCAGGGAGTGGGAACACAGGTAAAGGCACAAACACACAGATCTATAGGCTGCTTTATGGTCAGGATCCCCGTACCCTGCCTACCCCTATCCGGGCTCTGCAGGGTAAATAGATACCCAGCCATCACCACATCCCCCTTACCCACCCAGAAAACAAGCCAAGCGCCACTTAGCACAATTTCGTTAAACTGAGACTGATTTCAGCAAGGAGAAACCCAGCCTAGGCCCTCTGGAAGCTGTCCCTCTGAGCAGGCCACTGACTTCTGCTGAGGTGGGGCTTGGGGGCAAGACAGCAGTAGCCTCACCCAATCCCCCCAAGCAAGAGCTAGGGGTCTTGTCGATAACCAGACAGAGGAATCCGGGAAGACACGGCACCCACCCACCACTCACCTGGAAGAGAGCCACAGCCTCCAACCCCTTGACCGGCCTTAAATGCCCTCAGAAGGCAGCAGGTGTTTTGGGGCATTTGACCCTTCCTCCCAGAAATCAATGGATCTTAGCTCTAGATGCAGATTGGAAGCACCCGGGGATCTCTGAGCTGCTGGCTGAGAGGGCCCCAGCCCCGAGGCTGATTGAGTGGTTGGCCCTGATCTCCAAGTGCTTCTCATGCCCCGAAGAGGCACAGACAGGAGCCTCAGAGCTGCCACGGACCTTCGGCCTCGGCAGCTGCAGCCTCCCTCCAGAAAGGGGTTTGCGTTCTGGGCGTTTAAGCCTTCTGGGATCTGGCTAGATTGGCCTCCTCCTAAATTGGACTATTAGAATTAATGCTGCCGTGGAACAGTTGGCAAATGTTTATTCCCATGGCAGGCAGGGGAGACTGGGTACTGGTGAAAATGGTTTGGCTTTGTATCAAAGTGGAAATTGGGATAAAATTTCACATATTATTCAACTGGGGCACCTGGGTGGCTCAGGTGGTAGGGCATCTAACACTTGATCTCAGGGTTGTAAGTTCAAGCCCTACATTGGGAATGGAGCCCAGTCTTTAAAAAAAATGTTAAAGGGCGTATGCTTCTAGAAATTTTGAGGCTCCTGGGTGATTTAGTCAGTGAGGCGTGCAACTCTCGATCTCAGGCTTTGCAGGTTTGAGCTTCACATTAGATGTAGAGATTATTTTAAAATAAAATCTTTAAAATAACCCCCAAACAAATATTCATCGAGTCCTGACTGTGTGCTAGGCCCTGATTCTGCAACAGTGAATAGGATGACCTGGTCCCTAACCTCCCATAAGAAGCAGAGATGGACCCTCCCAGCAGAGTGGAAGCAGGACCACAACAGGACAACACAAAGCAAGGGAGGTCAGGGAGGGCTTCTTGGAGGAGGCGATGCCAGAACCAAGTCCTCGGGAAAAGCAGGAATGAGCAGGTGAAAAATTGTAAGAAAAACATTCCAGGCTGAAGGAACAGTGTAGGAAAAGGCATTGAAGCAAGAAAAGTGGCCATGGTTCTCCTGGGAACAGAGGCCATTCGGCATTGCCAGAGGATGGGGCACCTGGGTGGCTTAGTAGGTTAAGCGTCTGCCTTTGGCTCAGGTCATGATCCTAGGGTCTTGGGATGGAGTCCCACATCGGGCTCCTTGAGCAACAGGGAGCCTACTTTACCCTCTGCTGCTTCCCCTGCTTCTGTGCATGCTCGAGCTCTCTCTCTCTCTGACAAATAAATAAATAAAATCTTAAAAAAAAAAAAAGCTTGCCAGAGGGAGGACAGCATCAGGTGCCAGAGTAAAAGTGACCAGTATACAGGGGTGGGGGCAGCAGGAGCAGAAGCTTTCTGGTCCAGGCACTGAGGAGTTGCACTGTCTGTAGGGATTTGAAACCAATGGTAAAATCAACTACAAGTCTGGTGCTTTTTATCATCATGAGCCAGGAATTCTGCACAGTGTCAGTGAGCTGCACCCCACCTCATTAACTCACTCTGAAAGTGGTTGGAGGTAGTCCTGAGAGCAGGGGGGAGCCCACCCCAAGGCTTCAACAGTACTCCTATTTGCATTGTTTTTGGTTTTTTATTATGGAAAGTCCCAAATCTATAAAAGTTGAGAGAACAAACAAATCCTCAAGTACTGGTCACCCAGGTTCCGCAATTACCAACACCATCTTAATTCTTCTCCTGCCACCTTTTAAACTTTGAATTTGTTGATATTTGTTGGTGTGTGTGTTTTAAGATTTTATTTATTTATTAGAGAGAGAGTGTGCATGAGCAGGGGGAAGGGCCGAGGGAGAGGGAGAAGCAGGCTCCCCCGCTGAGCAGGGAGCCTGATGCAGGACTTGATCCCAAGACCCTGAGATCATGACCTGTGCAAAGTCAGCCACTTAACCAACTGAGCCATCCAGACACCCCTATTAGTTGTGTGTTTTAAAGCAAATAGAATTATATCACTTCACACATAAATATTCACAATGAATCTCTCACACATAAAGATGAAAAATTAAAATGAAAATATCACAATCCCTTCTCACGAAATCCACAACGTTTCTTCCTATATCACTTTAGACTATCTGGGCTAGCCTTGGGGAGGTGAGAGGCAGATTCTTCCTGGGGCAGGGCAGGGCCAGACAGAGGAGGGACAGACGTGGGGTGGGGGGTGTTGGTGGCAGTGGGAGTGGAGAGGGGAGGGTCAGACCCCAAGACACCCTGGTTCCTGGAGCTGAGGGGTGGGGAGAAGCTGGGCCCTGAATGAGTGAAGAACAGAGCTTTAGGGTGGGACCCTCACACCCTGGAGGACACCAAGGTGGGGATGTTGAAAAAGCCAGTTGGTTCAATGCTGGGGCAGGACTCGGTGACCCACTGGACGTGATGGTGGGTGACAATGACAGAGACACACAAGCTGCTGTTGTAGTTTCAAACCAAGGAGGCTGGTGAGTAGTAGTGTCAGAAGAGAGGGCATTTAGGATGACATATAGGAGGCCTAAACTTGTGGGATCCAAGGCTATCAGAACTGGCCCAGGCCCCCTGCTCTACCCAAGGCATTTGAGACAACTCACCAGACCCCCTGCACCTGAGTCCCCCTCCCCTCATCATCCCTATCCCTGCATTGGCTGTGCCCCTTCCCCTTTGTGCTTTTCCACGTGTGTGCACACACGCGTGCACACACACACACACTCACACACAGCTAGAGGGATCCCTTGAACATGGAGCTCAGGTTACACCACTCTGCAGCTCAAACACCTTAATGCTCCCCAGCATGCCCATAATTGCCTGTAAGGCTCCCCCATGCACTGCCTTGCCCCCGATCCTGTTCCTTCTGGCCTCACCACGGTCCTACTGTAGACACCCCAGCCTCCTTGCTGCCCCTCAAATGCATCAGGCCCATGCTGGCCTCAGGGCCTTTGCACCCGCTGTTCCTATGCCTCCCTCACTTCCTTCAAGTCTTAGTTTTTAGAGACCATCCTGGTCACCATGTCTAAAATCAAACCTTACCCCAGCCTAGCATTAGCATTCCTGTCTGACTTCCTAGAAGCACTTTTTAACATTTGAAATGCAGAGCATTTACTTGCTTATTTTCCATTTCCTGCTCTTCCACCAACCCCCACGGAAATGGGTAAGCTCTATGAGGGTGAGGGTGTTGTCTGTTTTAATTGCTGCTTTATCCCCAAAACCAGGAAGAGTCATTGCTCATTATATTTCTTGAATGCATAAGTGGGCACACCGGCCCCAAAGCGAGGCTCTCCCCTCTACCCCCACCGTGTTATAGATGTCCCTCCTCCATCACCCAGAATGTACCCAGGATAGACCGTGGGTGTGCTCAGTAACCTTCCCCAGCCAAGCATCAAGCTGGTGTCCTTCGAATAAACCTAATTAGCACACACAGCAGGGCCCACAGGTGCTACATAAAGGACTCAGAGACACTGGGAGGAAAAGTACTTTGGATGGAATCTAAGTCCTTAGAGGGAAATCACTTCTTCCTCCCTACCCTTAAGCCCCAATCGTGAGTAGTGGCCACACCATCTGACCTGCCAGGAGCCCCACATGGGCCTCCCACTCCCCGCCTCCTTCCTCTATCAGCCCCACTCTTCGCTGAGGCCCGCTCCTCTGCCCTCCCAACCTCTGTTCTGCTGACCATGGTGGGCCTTTTACCCACTGGTCCAGCGACACTGTCCTAGAACACTCGCCCAAGAAACTCTTACATTAAATTTTCAGGAATGAATTACCCGAATGGGTTTATTTACCTGGTTTGTTTAACCTGCCTCGACTCCTCTGATGTAGTAGGAATTACCAACCCCGTTTAACAGAGCAGGAAACTGAGGCTGCTGACATTGCCATGACTTGCCCGAGGTTACATGATGGGGGAAGGCCAGGTCTCTGTGGGCCCATCTTTGCCTGTGCTGAAAAGGAGCCTGACTCCCTCCCTCCCTCCCTTCCTTCCCTCAGTCTTTTATGGTGGTAACATACACAGAACATAAAACTGACCATTTTAACCACTTTTGAGTATACAGTTCGGTGCATGAAGTACATTCGCACTGCTGGGCAGCTGTCGCCACCATCTGTCTCCAGAACCTTTTCCACTTCCCAAACTGAAAGTCGGTCCCCATCAAACACTAATTCCACAAGCCCCTCCCCCAACCCTTGACACCCAAGCTACTTTCCGTCTCTGTGAGTTCAATTCTTCTAAGGACCTCATGTAAGTGGAATCATACGATGCTTGTCATTTTTGTGGCTGGCTTAATTCCACTGCACATAAAGTCCTCAAGGCCCATCCATGTTGTAGCAGGTATCAGGATGTCCTTCCTTCTGACTTCTTTCTTTGAAAGATGAACACCTTTTTTTTTTTTTTTTTTTAACGTTGTTGTAGTTAATATTGTTGTTTACAGCGACTTCCCAAGCGCAGGGTGCCGGGCAGACGTCCTCCCGGGCAGGGTGGGGTATTTACCATTGACTTCATTTATAATGGCCAGTGCAGGGTGGTAATAAAAACAGGCTGATTTCTAGTCAGTTTTCATTCTTGTTTCAAATCCTCCACAGTCAATTCACCCCCTTGTTCCCCATATTCCTGGCCAACTGCTCCCACCATCCCCCCTCAACTTGGTCCATCACTGATTATTTATAGATGCCTATTCATCATATTATGATGGAAAAGGAGTTTAAGAAATAGAACCCCAGAATTAGAAAACTGATGTAACAATTCCTCCGGCGGGGGGGGGTAGGAGAAGTCCCATGATTGAGGTCAGTCTCTGGGAATCCGCTGGCTCTTGACAAATGCAGCCGTCGACATGCTTGGCCTCTGCATGTGGGAGCATGTGTGCGCGTGTGTGTGCGTGCGTGCACACACAAATGTGTCAGAGAGTCCCTGGGGCCTAGGGAGACTTTAACTTCCCAGGACGATGACCCTTAAGGAGCTAATTTTAGATTCTTAGTAGATGCTATTTGGCCCAGAAGCAGGAGATGAGAAAAGGGGACATTAAGGAAAGGAAAAGGCAGGGTTGGAAGACAGCAAAAGAAAACCAAAGGCTGATTGTTCATCAGGTCTGTGGGCTCTCTGGTAAAATCAGAATCTGAATTCCTCAGTGTAGTAGTTATTTCCTAGAAGTGTGTTCTGTTTAATGGCTTGATCCAGCCTCCCTGCGCCCAAGCCTCCTCATCCACCTAATTAGCACAAGCATTTTCTTTTCTGGGAGGGTGGGGCCATCTGCAGACACTTCTCTCTGGTGCCTCTGAGTATCAGAGGCAACGATCAGGCCCAGAGCCCAGCGTCCTGTGTGGTTTTCATCTGACACCATGTGACCCAAGAGCTGGGCTGTGGACAAGGGTCTGTAGGGACCAGCGACTAGGCACCCACTCTGTGTTGGTTCTGCAAGATGCAGGAGTGAATCAGACAGAGTCCCTGCCACCAAGGAACTTAGAACTCACCTGTCATCACCTGGGCTCTAATAATCACACAAGGTCTTTCTCTCTGCCATTCGCAACTCACCGTGTAACAACTTGGTGAGATGGATATTGTTATAATCCCAGGTAAGGAAGTGAGTTAGGTATTGAAAGACAGCACTGTATGTCTAGCACAATATTCTCACTCCCTGTAATGGCTCCGTGGAGGACATGTTCTCCTCAGAGGGTGCAGGAAAATAAGGCCAAGTTTACTCCAACCCAGTCCCTGGCTTCAGAGGAATCACCTGCTGAATCGCAGATGGATGAGTGAATGGATAGACAGATGGAGGGGTGATGGATGGATGATGGATGGATGAATGGATGATGGTGGATGGATGATGGGTAAATGGATGGTGGATTATGGAGGAATGATGGATGGATGATTGATGGATGATGGAAGAATGATGGATGGATGGATAAATGATGGATGGAAGGATGATGCATGATAGATGAGTGGATGATGGATAGATGAGTGGATGATGGATGACAGATGGATAAATGGATTATGGACAGATGGATGGATGATGGATAGATGATGGATGGATGAATGAGTGGATGATGGGTGGATGATGGATGGATGGATGATGGGTGAATGGATGACAGATACTAGATAGATGATGGTAGTTGATGATGGATGGTGGATGGATGGACAGATGGATGAATGGATGATGGATAACAGATGGGTGATGGATGGATGGATGTTGGATGATGGATGGATGGATGGATGGATGGATGAGTGGATGATGGATGGATGATGGATGGATGGATGGATTGATGGATGGGTGGATGAATGAGAAATTACCCAGCTGAGTTGGGGTTTGAGTTCACCTGGGCTTTTCAGACACTGGGATTTATTCAACCTTGGGAGACTCACAGAAAATAAAGAGACTCTCTCCTTTGGAAAAATAAGAATAAATACTTCTTGGCAAAAATGCCAGGAGGATTGGATCCTGGAGGATTACTTCCTGGCATGATGCCAGGAGGATGAAAAGCTGGAAAAGTTAGATATTTTTTAAATAATAAAAATAAAAATGGTGCTTCAGTATCAAATAAAATCAAATTGAAATGTAAGTCTAGGGCACCTGGGTGGCTCAGTGGGTTAAAGCCTCTGCTTTCGGCTCAGGTCATGATCTCAGCGTCCTGGGATCGAGGCCCACATCAGGCTCCCTGCTCAGCGGGGAACCTGCTTCCTCCTCTCCCTGTCTCTCTGTCTGCCTCTCTGCCTACTTGTAATCTCTCTCTCTGTGTCAAATAAATAAATAAAATCTTTAAAAAAAAAAAAAGAAATGTAAGTCTAAGCACAGTATGAAAAAGAAAGAAATGCAGCTGAAGAAATTGATCTCCAGCAGCCTTGACTACCATATTTCTGGGAGCCCATAAAAATCACCACTAATGAGGAAATCTCCAGTTGGCTAATTCTAATCGGAGACTTTTCAAGCTGAACTGACTTTGGAGAACTCCTTGTCCAGGTGCTAAGTTCTATCTGTCCCAGCTAGAGAGCACTGTGTTCAGAAGAGCCTGTCTTAAGCCCTTTCTTTCATTTCAGAGCCTGCAAGAAAGATTCCAGCAATGGCCTGCTTGGGCTCACCCTTCCCTGAGATGACCCCACAGGATTCCAAGGGTCTCTGGGGCAAGAGGCTATTTCTGGGCCTCAGGCTGTGTGTCCATGTTTGGTCTTCAAGGAGCACACTGTGAGCTTTCCTCCACCTGCCAAGGCTTCTTCCTGCAGTCCTCCTGGGAGGACACTGATCCCCTTTCCTCCAAGATGGCAAACAACAGCTGAGAATGTAGGTTCTGGACCTTACCAGGAAGGACCCTGCAACCACTATCCTGGGGCACAAAAAACAATGCCTCTTAAGGCACTTCGACTGACATTTGTTTCCTCTTCTTTTTTTTTTTTTTCTAAAAAATAATTCCAGGTCCTAAAAACTGTCCTCACTGAAAAAACTTTAGGCAACACTGATACGTTTAAAGAAGGTTTAACTTGGGGCACCTGGGTGGCTCAGTCAGTTAAGCGGCCACCTTCGGCTCAGGTCTTGGTCCCAGGGTCCTGGGATTGAGCCCTGGATCAAGCTCCCTGCTCAGCAGGGAAATCTGATTCTCCCTTTCCCCCTGCCCACCCCCTGCTTGTGCGTTCTCTCCAGTCCCCCTCTCTCGTTTTCAAATAAATAAATAAAATCTTTAAATAAGGTTTAACAAAAAATCACCTGAAATTCCACCACCCAGAGCTAATGGGTGTGATCATCAGGCTGAGCATCCTTTCAAATAAACTCTTGCCACATCTGTTCACACAGGTGCCATTTTGCAAAAATGGCTTCAAGCTATTCCATAATCTTTCTTTAAAAAAAGAAAACAAGGGTGGCTCAGTTGGTTAAACCTTTGCCTTCAGCTCAGGTCATGATCTCAGTGTCCTGGGATCAAGCCCCACATCGGGCTTGCTCTGCTCGGCAGGGAGCCTGCTTCCCCCCTCTCTCTGCCTGCCTCTCTGCCTGCTTGTGATTGCTCTCTCTGTCAAATAAATAAATAAAACCTTTAAAAAAAAACAACAAAAAAAGAAAACAAACCAACAGTATGCAGTGGGCTTTGTTGAATGCCAATGAATATGAATTTACATTGTTGGTTTAAAAAATATTCACTGTACCTTTATTAAACTTTATCTTTACTTATATTATTCATATTATTTTTTTTGTTATTTACATTTATGTTATTAACTCATCTCCTACAGATGGACATTTAAGTTGTTTCCAACATTTTGTGGAAAGCCAGCTCATAGCTGCCTGAGAAAGGGGGGAGGAAAGTAGGAAGGATGACCCTTGGGCTTCTAAAAGAGGTCATCCGAGGGGCTAAGACAGGAGCCTGGGCTGGGTGGTGCCTGATGAGGGACCCAAGGCTGGAGGTAGGTGCCAGAAGCTTGTCGCAGTGGCTTTTCCAGATGAGAGGGTCCCGGAGCCTGAGCTACCCCAGCACTGAGGGTCTGGGAGGCCCCTGCCCCACCAGCCTAACAATAACCCCCACACTTAAACTGTGTGGAACGTGGAGCTGGGACAGAGAGGTGGCAATGAGATGTCCCCCTAGGGAGCAGGGAGCAGGCTGCTAAGGACATAACCCTGCGGACACCTGCAGAAACCCGCTGAGGAACACAGAGGCATGATAAATATATTCCAATTCTCTTTCCTCCCCTCCCACCTCCAGCCCCAAACCAAGCTTTCAGAACTCCCAGCTCCAACACTTGACCTTGAT
Source organism: Ailurus styani (assembly GCA_002007465.1). Taxonomy (NCBI): domain Eukaryota; kingdom Metazoa; phylum Chordata; class Mammalia; order Carnivora; family Ailuridae; genus Ailurus; species Ailurus styani. Next base: position 1,467,991 of record LNAC01000028.1, on the reverse strand, counting down.
CAGAGGAGCCCAACATGCTCCATGAAAGCATCCCAGGAGATAAGCATTAGTAGATGGAGGTGGAATTTCTTGGGGTCTCCATTCTGTGTCATTTGGGGAGACCCTTAATAAGTCAGCAGCATATTCCTACTTAAAAGCATTTTCAAGACAAGCCACAGACTAAGAGAAAATATTTACAAAATACATATCCAACAGTGGTTTTGTATCCAGGATATATGAATAATTCTTAAAATTCAATATAAAAGGGTGCCTGAGTGGCTCAGTGGGTTAAGCCTCTGCCTTCTGCTCAGGTCATGATCTCAGGGTCCTGGGATCAAGTGCTGTGTTGGGCTCCCAGCTCAGCGGGGAGTCTGCTTCTCCCTCTGCCCCTCCCCCCGCTCGTTCCCTCCCTCTCTCTCTCTCTCACACATAAAAATAAATGTAAACAATCCTTTTAAAAATTCAATATAAAAAACATACACACAACTACCTGACGACAAAATCCGGGCAAAAAATCTGAATGGACACCTCACCAAGGAAGACATATGGGTCTCAAATAAGCAAGTGAAAAGATGCTTGACATCATGCATTGGAGGTGGTTACAGAAAAGTTTAAGAAAGCATTTTCGAGTCCATAATCCCACTTGATTGTTCTATCAATTCTGGGAGGTCAGTGGTCATTTATCATTGTCATTATTATTACTATGATTATTGTTATTATTCCCATTTCATAAGAAAGAAATGGAGGCTCATGGAGGTTAAGTCATTTGCCCAAGGGCAGAACTGAGACTCAAAGCCATGGAACTCTTTCCACTTGGGAGGTTTCTGTGTTCTAAGATCGTTCTAGAACCAAGCACTTAGTATCTGATTGGTTAAGGCCACACTTCTCATTTCTAGCAAGGAGAGAAGCCCACAAACGCCCACAAACGCCCCCCCCCTCCCCCGCCATGGATGAACAGGCCAGTCTCGTAAGCAGTAGGACCTAGCAGAGGGCCTGCCTTTCTCGGTGCCAGGAAATGTACTGAGCGAGTGACTGTCGAATGACCAGTAGCAGGGGCTCTCACAGACTGGAACCATCCCCTGTGGACCTTTAACAATTGGCCCTTTGCTTCATAGAAAGGGGAGCTGTTCCAGGAGGAGCTGGTTCCCCGCCCAGGGCCTGGCACACATAGCAGGAAAGCCAAAGTAACTTTGGTTACTTTGGCCCTGGATCTGGATATGAGTCTAATTTTCTTCAACATTCCTTGATGGAGAACTCTGTTGTCACTGAGGTTCTGGGCCCTAGTCCTGGCAGTGGGGTCCCTCCTGGGGCACTGAGTGTGGGGGTCTCAGGCTGGCACAGGATTGACCAGGTGCCACTCCTCCTGTGTCTCCTGGGCCCTCTCCAGTTTTCCACCCCAGAGGCCAAGGGGCCACAGTGCAAAGCTCTCCAAGGCAGAGAAAGTGTCTAGTTAATTGTATATCATTGCTAGGATCCAGCAAAGAACTTAGCAGAGCTCATGGAACTGGGAGAAGGAAGGAAGGCACATGAGGGCCAGCAGCCATATTTCCTAAGCCAGCCCTTTGTGGGCAGGGCCCAGCTCCCCATGTATCTAAGTCCAAGGGTTTCTGGATGTAAATGTCAAGAAAATTTCCCATCTCAACTACCACCTGAACACAGCATTGTGCTTGGAGTATTATTCCCACCGTACAGTTCCAGCTTTCATTCATACAACACATGTTGATTGATCATCTAATAGATGCCAGGCACTTTACATACATGAAATCCCTTCATTCTCAGAACAAATCTATTTGGTAGGTACCACTACCATCCTCATTTTACAGACAAGAAAACTGAGGTGGAGAGAGGTCACAGAGCTAATAAGGGGCAAACTCAGAAAATCTGGTTTCAGAGTCCAGTTTTTGATCAACACACTCTATTGCCCCCTAGGCCAATGCTTACATTCGACAAGGGAAAGAGCCCAGAAACCATCTAGTAGATCCATGACACACTATTGAGAGTGGTAAGCGTTATAAAGAAAAATAGGACCTCGTCTCAGACACTGATTCACTGTGTGTCTTTGGGCAAACTGCTTCACCTCTCTGAGCCTGTTTTCTCATCCACTAAAAGCAGGTCATTATTCATCTGCACTATCCACCTCCCCAGGGTCGTTGGAAAGATCCAAATGAGCTAATGGACTCGGGAGTGCTTTGTTTTTATTGCTGTGTCAATACCAAGCCATGACTCCAGGGAATTTTTTTCCCCTGGGGGATCTAAGTCAACTTGCTTTCTATAGAGAGGCATAACTAAACTTCCCCCAGATATCTTTATGAGCCAGATAATTCCAAGCCCAGTGTTATTCTAACCGTATTTTTAAAAGCAGAGAGCATTGCATGTACCCACCTACTCTTGGGAGGTAGTACTCACCTGACAGTTACTTTGAGGTCCTTCTCCCAACCAAGCACTCTTACTGAAATGGAACTTTGTGGAACGCGAGCCTCTAAAAACTCCCTGGTGAGAAGCTCAGCAGAGACAGAGGGGCAGGTGCTAGGTATCTTATGTTTGCTTCACATCCATATCTTAGGTTTCCTCCACTTGTCTGGTGTCCCAGGAGGCTGACCTCCACCAGCCACCTCCCCAGGTCCCTGCTCTCCAGCTTCTGTTTGGGTGTGGCCAGAAGAGATGAGGGGGAGGAGATGGGTGAGCAGGTGGGGAGATTCCAGCAAGCCCCTGGCCCTGCTGGGTCTGGTTGGGCCGTAGCCAGCCGTCCCCCTGAGTACTTCACTTTTCCCACACTTCCAGGGTGTGGTGGCTTTCCCATTGCCTCTTCATCCTGCCCGGTCCCCTAAACCCTGCCCCACCTTATTCAATAGGCTCTCCCTTAAACTCCAGGCTGTGACCGCATTGGAGTGTGCTCTCTCCCGCTGGGGACCGGACTGAAAACCTCTTGCCAGGGAACATTCCTTCCTAGAATCATTGTGAATGGGGTCCCCTTTCTTCTCCCTGTCCCCTGCTCTCATCAGTCAGAGGATGAAGATCATGTGGGAATAAGCTGGAAGGATGCTGGCTCTGGGTGGGGCATTCTGAGGATGGACTCCAGGCCCCAGCTCCCTCTGCAGCGTCTCCTGAATAACTGTCTTCAAAGGCCCTCCAGGAGGGTGGTAGGGTATGGGGAGACCTCCTCCTCTGCTCTCCCCATAGAAGCTCCACTTATCTCTGTTGACTCTCTTTCCCTCTGCCCCTCCCACCCCCCCAAACCCGTCTGCACAAAGCTCTGCCTATGAAAAGTTCTGCTAAGCAGCAAATTTCTTTCTTAAGCTAGAAATTGAAAACCATCCTGTCAGGTGATCAGAATTTGGGGAGAAGCTGATTGGCAGGAATGGCACGTCAGCGGCACTGACAAGAGCCACTCCTGGAGTCATCGCAACCAAACTCTTATTTTACCTTTGGGGAATCTGAGGCCCTGCACGGAAGAAGTGGGGTCCATCCTTGAGGCATGAAGTATTCAGGCAGAGCAGGTGCTAGGAAAGATTCTGTGTCATAACTGCTTATTAATCCAATTCTTCATTGACAGATTCCAGTTTTCAGAACACAATAATAATGCTGCAGGGATCAGCTGATTAAAGGAAGCATCTGCAAAACATTAATATACACTAAATAAAAAGTTCTTTGATTACCTTGGTAAAGTAACTGCTTCCCAAACCCAGAGGAACAAAAAAACGGAATCAGCTCTGTGTTCAGGTGGGTTTCTTTTTCCTTTAGGAGTGAATTAAGGCAGCCACAACCTAAATATAAAACCTTAAACTATACAACTCTTAGAAGAAAATCAGGGGCAAATCTTCATAACCTTGAATTTGGCAGTAGTTTCTTAACTATGATGCCAAAAGCACAGGCAACAATAACAACATAGAAATAGATTAGACTTTGTTAAAATTAACTTTTGTGCATCCAAGGGCATTATCCAGAAATTGAAAAAGCCTACAGAATGGGAGAACATATTTGCAAATTGTATATTTGATAAAGATCAAGTATCTAGGGGCGCCTGGGTGGCTCAATCAGTTAAGCATCTGACTCCTGATTTCGGCTCAGGTCATGATCTCAGGGTCGTGAAATCAAGCCCCATAGCAGGCTCTGGGCCAAGTGCGGAGCCTGCTTGAGGTTCTCTCTATACCCTTCCCTCCACCTCTCCCCTCCTTCCCCACTTCCCCCACCTCTCCGCTCACACACTCTCTCATTCTCTCTCTGCAAAAAAGAAAAAGGATCTACTATCTAAAATATATAAAGAATTCTTAAGACTGCACAACAGAAAGACAGACAACCCAATTAAAATATGGGCAAAGGACTTGCACAGACATCTTTCTAAAGATACACAAATGACCAACAAGCACACGAAAAGATGCTCAACACCATCAGTCATTAGGGAACTATAGATAAAACCACAATGAAATACCACTTCACACCCACTAGGATGACCATAATTAAACAACAACAACAACAACAAAAAAAAGGAAAGTGACACGTGTTGCTGAGGATCTGGAGAAATCGTGAATCACTGGCAGGAAGGTAAAATGATTCAGTTGCTGTGAAAACAGGTGGTTCCTCAAGAAAACTGAACACAGGGGCGCTTGGGTGACTCAGTCAGTTAAGCATTCTACTCTTGGTTTCGGCTCAGGTCGTGTTCTCAGGGCTGTGGGATCAAGCCCCACATCTGGCTCTGGGTTGAGCAGGGAGTCTGCTTGAGAGTCTCTCTCCCCCTCTGTCCCTCCCCCCATTCCCACACAAGCAGGCGTTTTCTCTCTCTCTCTCTCTCTCACTCTTCTCTCTCAAAATAAAATCTTAAACAACAACAACAACAAAAACTACAAAAACCGAACGTATAACTATTAAATTGTAAGGTTTCTCTGGTTGCGAACAGGAATAGAGACCGCTAAGGCAAATCGTGGTCCAAGGTCAGCCATCTTGGACGTCCTCCATTTTGTATAGCTTCCATTTCCCGCCAGCCCAACACAAATGATCCAGCAATTCTATTCCTAGGTAATTAAACAACAACAACAACAACAATAACAACAAATCGAGAACTGGAGCTCGAATAATTGCAACCCTGTGTTGACAGCAGCGCAATTCACAGTAGCCAAAAGGTGGGAACAGCCCAAATGGGTGAGTGAATAAAATGTTGCAGATTCATACAATGGAATACTGTTCAGCCATAAACAGAATGAAGTCCTTACACCTGCTAGAACTTGGACGAACTTTGAAAACATAATGCTAAATGGAAGAAGGCACCAAAGGTGACATGTTACACTATTCTGTTCACACGAAATACCTAGAATAGATAAAACCTATAGATTTATCGAACGATAGAAAGCAGTTTGGTGGTTGCCCAGCCTGAGAAGCTGTTTAAACAGGATACCAGGTTGGGCGCCTGTGCGTATCACTCAGTTAAGCAGCTGCCTTCTGCTCAGGTTAGGATCCTAGGGTCCTTGGATTGAGTCTCATGATTTGGCTCCCTGCTTAGCAGGGGTCTGCTTCTCCCTCTGCCCTTACCCCCACTTTTGGGCACGCGTGCTGCTTGCTCGCGCTTACATGCTCTCCCTCTCTCTCTCCCCCTCTTGAAAAAAATAATAAAATCTTAAAAAACGGGGGGGGACCAGATTTCCTTTGGGGCGGATGACGTATGGAAACGACATATCAAAAGGACTTATCGAAACTACTTGTCGAAACTACGTAGGGGTGGTGGTTATGCAACATTGTGAATGTGCTAAATGCCTGTGAGTTACTCATTTACAATGGTTACTTTTATGTTAATTTGTCTCAATCAAAAAAAAAAAACAAAACAAAACAGGGGGGGGGGGGAGATAAGTGTGAAGGCAGAGCCTGGAAGAAAGTCCCCCAGGCAGTTTCTCCCTCCAGACCCAGAAGCCGCTGTTGAGCTCGAGAAGTGTGCAGATGGGAAAGGCAAGCCCAGCAAGAGCAAGGACTTGCGCAAGGTCACAGAATGTGTAGGAATCCCAGGAATTGGAGACAAGGGTTTAGGACTCAAAGCTGGCACTGCTGGTCATGGTGGGCTGGAGGGGGCCTGAGACAGTGATCAAATGAGTGAAATCTAAGCTCACAGTGGCCTTCCAGACTGACAAAGTCATCAACCGATTGGTTATCCAAAGGCTTTGGATGAGTCAACCTGGGTCTTCCTTCTTGAGAGCTGGCCCCCTCCACGGGCAGAGTCCTAGCTTTAAGGAGAAAATGCATTAGCCAGCTGTTCTATTTCTGCCCACAGCTTGCACCCCTGGGCTGAGGTCATCAGTTTCCCCACAAGGGCAATGGGAGGAAGGAGAATGTCCTAAAATTACAGCATTCACTGATCCCCCCCTGAGGGACCTGGGAGCATCCAGTCAAACTCTGGAAGGTAAAGCCAGCTGAGCCACCAGAGCCCTGAGGGGTTCTTTTCTTTTTTAAGGTTTTGCTGGCTCAGACCTGTTGAGCAGGTATAAAAGGGAATAGCCAGTCTCCTTTGGGCACCCAGTCTCTTCCAGTGTGGTCTCAGGTGGGTACCATCAAGGCTGCGGGGGGTGGGGGTGGGAGATGGGGAACAGGGAAGTGGGTGCTCTGGAGTAGCTACCTGAGGAAAGTGGGTGGAATGACGAGAGATTAGCAAGGGAGAGCAGGAGGAGAGCATTTCTTGAGCCCCAGGGGCTGCAGAGGGAGCCTGTCATTCAGCTCCAACAGACCTGGACCTGCGGGCGAGGAGGCAGCTGCTGGGGCTCGTGCTGCATTCCACTGTAAGACAGGAGCAGCTGGGATTCGAACCCTGATCAGCCCCACTTCACCGCACCACCTGCCTTCCCTGGGTTGGGAGGGGCAGGTGCCGGGTTCCCCCAGGGCTCAGTCCCAGCCCTGTCCTTCCCACACGGTAATGCATCTCTGGTCCCCCCACCCACCCCCAGGACACTTGCAGCTTTTGCATTCCTTGAGCTGAATGTTTACTATGTTTTGTGGTTTATTATTATTATTATTTTTTTTAAAGATTTTATTTATTTATTTGACACAGAGAGAGATTACAAGTAGGCAGAGAGGCAGGCAGAGAGAGAGGAGAGAGGAGAAAGCAGGCTTCCCGCTGAGCAGAGAGCCCGATGTGGGCCTCGATCCCAGGACCCTGGGATCATGACCTGAGCCGAAGGCAGTGGCTTTAACCCACTGAGCCACCCAGGCGCCCTGTGGTTTATTATTTTTAAAAGGGGGTCTGAGGGGTGTCTGTCTGGCTCAGTTGGAAGAGCATGCAACTTTTGATCTTGGGGTCGAGAGTTCGAGAGTTGGGTGTAGAAATTACTAAAAACAATAAACTTAAAAAATTTTTAAATAAAAAAAAAAGAAGAAAGAAAAAGTGGGTCTTAAGTTATCAAAGGTGCCTGGAGAGAACTGTTGTCTGCAGGGACAGGAGTGGCTTGAATATGCTGGGGGGGGGGCAGTGCTCACTATTGAGTAAGGGGCTGTGGCCACTGAGAGAGGTGGGACCTGATGTCAGAGGCCTGTACAGCCCTGGGGGGCGGGCAGGGCGCAGCGCCTGGTCACAGGGGGCCTGTGCTCCAGGCCCCCAGGCCAGGACAATAGCAATGACACCTTAGCTTATGGTTCCTGGCAAAACCATCATCAAAAAACCCAAACAAAACAAAGAAGCAGCCTAATTGGAATAAACAAAGGAGAATTTCCAGCCCTTCCACATTAGAACAATTTAAAAAGGCACCTAGCCTTCAGACGTGAGCAGTTGCTTTGTTTTAATGACAAATCTAATGCACTTTCATCTGATTTTGCTGATACTTGCATTTTCTTTTTCATGTGGATTTTGGTCTCATTTCCCTGGTGACTTCCATCTGTGTTAAACAGAAGAAGGAAAATGAGGCAGCAAAAAGACAATGCAACCGAGCCACTGGGGACGACAAATGACAAAAGGCAGTTTATGTTAAGCAATCCTCTCTTCCACAAAGGGGGAGGGGGGAGGCCCAAAGCAGTCTCAACGTGACATGTGGCAGAGCCGAGGGAGAGCCAAGTCTCCTGGGTTCTCAATGGACTGCTGGAAGCTCTCAGGACGCCGAGGACTCCCAGCCCAGTGCTCCTCAGGGAAAGGACTCAGGACAAGTTAGGCTCCGGGATCTTCAGTGGGGAAACAATTCGATCCTTTAACGGAAATGTATCATTCCCATCCCTCTATAACACAGGCAACAAATCACAGTCCCCAACACCTGTGACTTGTTTTCATATCACTGGACAATGTTACAGAGAGTTCGAAAGATTGTCAGTTCCCATCATTGCTTGAGAACCATGTTGGGTTGTTAGACCTGCGGTCAGATGGTGTCATTTGATGTATTAATGAAGGTGTATGCGTATTACTGTATCATGCAGGTTTACTTAGTTTTGTTAATTTTATTTTAATGCCATTTGTTTCCTTGGTGATCCTATGAACTTTACTACCTGAATTTAAAACGTTCATTTTGTCCAGTGGGAGCACAGGCATCACCAGGTGGCACAGGATGCCCACCCCTTCCTTTGGTTCTCATTTTCTGTGAAATAGACCAGCTTTGGGGTTGGAGGCCCCACAGAGAGATGAGCCCTATAGAGAGATGAGACCAGGAGGAAGTGTCTGGCTTTGCTGCCACCTCTTCCCTGTCCTGGTTCAGCCTCTTCTGGAAACACCAGAGTGCTTGACAGGAAAAGCTGGAGCCCTCCCAAGGATAGCTTGGGGCAGAAGGGATCCTGGGGGGCACAGTCCTGAGACCCTCCATCCCCAGCTGGCTTATTTAGAGCTGGAGGCTGTACTCTGCCTCCAGAACAGCATTGCTGACAAAGGGGCTCAGAACCACAACCTCCCCAAATTTTTGAGAAGGTTCTTCACCCCCAAGACAAACTGGCTTCTCTCTTTGCTACCATGAGTCCCCAGTTCTTCTTCCTGGTGGTTTGGTGAAATTTTCTGGGTTTGGAGACCAAGAGGCCCAGGCTTGCACCTAGGCTGGCCTCATCTTAAGAGAGGTAATCATTGAATCTGGGGAATTATTGTGGACTGAGGACTTGCTTAGCATCTGGCAAAGCCTATAGACCTCAGCTCAGGTTAGTGTTTTTAAATATATATATATATTTTTTTTTTTTTTAAAAGATTTTATTTATTTATTTCACACCGGGAGAGAGATCACAAGGAGGCAGAGAGGCAGGCAGAGAGAGAGAGAGAGGGGGAAGCAGGCTCCCTGCCAAGCAGAGAGCCCGATGCGGGCCTCGATCCCAGGACCCTGAGATCATGACCTGGGCCGAAAGCAGAGGCTTTAACCCACTGAGCCACCCAGGCGCCCTTTAAATATATTTTAAAAAAATACATGGGGTTACAAAGGAAACCAATTGTATTAAAATACAGTTACAAAATATTTAAAAGTTAACCTGTGATACAGTAATTAAAAGTAAACTTCTTCATAAGTAGATTTAAATAACAGCTAGCTGAAGATCTAATAAGACCATGATTTCAAAGTTCAGATGAAGATAAGTAATATTTTTAGATGTCTACAACCACGCTAAAATGAAAGATTACCTGTGGTTTCTATTGGGGACAAATCCAACAGAAACTGTGTTATTGGGGTGTTACTGTGCCTTGTGGCCTCTGTTCATACTTTAAGGGAAAGCAAAAACCAAGTAGTAATTGTTTTCCTGTCCCAATTTCATGGTTAAAATCCCTGCTTTAGCTTCCCCAGGCTCTCCTCTTCTCTTTCCGAAAATGAGCTTCCTGATCCCTACCTCACAGCCTTAGTGTAAGGGGCATATGAGAGGACAGATGCAAAAGTGTTCTGCGGTTGGTGGGGAGATATAACCACTCTGAGGAGCTATTACCTAATTTCTAATTATTGATGATTAAGACCTAGTAGCACCAAGACACCCAAAGTGACATGAGAAGCAACCCCATCTCTTTTGGGGCCTTTGTTTGTTCCAGCCTACACATGAGTCTTGGCAGACTGTCCTTGCTCTTCCCTACAGTACCCAGGGAAGCCCTGGTTCCCTCCCTTGGTTCCCTCCTGCTCTTCCATCGACCAAGCTGCAATGCCTGGTGGATACAGACGTGAATGTGGGGACGATGTGGACCCGATGCCCTTCCTGGCACCTCCAGAAAAGGAGAGGATTGAAGCCATGAACAAGCCCTATGACATCAAGAAGTCCTGCTGGGTCAAAGATGAGAAAGAGGGTTTCGTCGCTGGGGAGATCCAGTCTGAACAGGGCGACCAGGTCACCGTGAAGACAATCAACAACCAGGTGAGTGGAGAATAATCTCCAGGAAGAAATTGGGCTTAGGGAGTGGCAGACACCCAGGATCTATCGTCCATGCTCAAGAGGCAGGGTGGTAAGAGGAGCAGATGCCTCTGAGTCCTGTGTGCTGGGTTCAAGTTCAGACTTGGCTACACTCAAAGCGTGTCCCTGGGCAAGTCACTTGCCCTCTCTGAGCTTTGACTCTCTCCCAGTAGAGATTGCAACATGGTAGGACACATGCAAGTACTTTGTATGCTCTGAAATAGCACATGTGTGCACAAGATTGTTGCAGGAGTTACTTAGCTTTAAAGTCCCAAAGAGTTTTCATGTGGCATGACAGTGAGCATCCCAGATGTCAGCAGTTGCACTGTGTGCCCACAACAGCACAAGGAACATGAGGTAGGGCCCAGAACACCCTGGCTGACCCAGGGAGTTCTCCACCTGCATGCCCACAGATGGCTCAGAGCCCTTTGCTGCATGGCAGCAGCGTGCTGGAGCTGACTTGTCCTGGATTGCAAGGACCCAACACCTAAAGCTAAACAACCAGGGGCTCTGCACCCAAGTATTAAAATTTGGCAGCTTGATGTCTTGACAAATGGTGTAAATCAGGGATCTCCCCCCCAGCCCATATAGCTGGTTTACTAGCACACCACTCTCTACTGGTCTCCAGTGTTGTCTGACTGTGGGGGTGACTTGAGAGAGTGGGTAGAAAGTTTGCTTCGTTAAACTGCTACCCTGCGGCAGACTCCTGGTGAGGCACTGGACGTTTTGTTTAATCCTTTCAATAATCTTATGTAGTAGGATTTTACGAGTTTCTAGTTTGTAAAGGATCAAGGAGGCCCCATGTAACTTGCTGTCACAAAGACAGCAAATGATGAACTCAGATTCAAACCTAGCTGTATCAGGCTCAAACGCTCACGTCCCCCCATGTCACCACACCATCTCTCCGTGGTGGGCCAAGCAGCAGGAGTGTGAGGTGGTCCTCGGTCAATGTCAGGAAGAGGCCAGAGACGTTCTGTGATCAGAACCAGCAGCAGCTGATCTGAGCTTTGTGCTTTGCTTCATTTCGAGGGGAGCGGCAGCAAGGAGATAAGGCTATCCCCAGGTTCCGGGGGTTGGAACATGAAAGTCAAGCTGACTTCTCTGGAGAACCTACTTTTCAGAAGGGCAGAGCACTGCAGTGTTTTATGGAGTAATGTATGAGAGCATGGAGCCCCAGGGGCCCCGGTCTGGATACATGTTAAGGACAGCGCATAACTTCTGTGAGCACCGCAGGTTTGGGACAGAAAGACTGACTCACCTGGCCTCTAAGAGAAAGGCAAAGGCCCCTGACCTCTGCCTCAGCCAAGAGACAGAAAGAGAGAGAGAGGGAGAAAGGGAGAAAGAGAGAGGTGTTTGCCTAAGGGCGAGGCCCAAAGAACTGGGAACTCCCGGAAATGGCCTCAGAATAAAACCCAGCTTGATTTACCATGGGTGTGGTGACCATTAGTGGGTAGATTTTCCAGAACTGTCAAGGTTTCAAATTATCTGCCTAGTGGACTCATAAATTATTAAAAGTCCCAGAAATCCCAGCATGTGTTCAAGCCTCACATCTCAGGCTGCTGGCAGATTGTCAAAGATGTTTGTTTTCTGGATCACATGTCTTGAGCTTTGGTCCCAGATACTGGAACTTAAAAGCTGGTGCTAGTTTTCATTTACAGATGAAGAAATTGGGGCACAGAGAGGGGATGGGGTTTGCCTGCCATGCCCAGGCACTCCAGGATCCTAACCCTGTGCTACTGTCACCCTGACATATTTACTGCTCAGTACTCGTTGTATTATTATTATCATTTTGGTCTTGTTTGCTTGCTTGCTTGCTTCCAATTTTATTCTTTAAGGTGTCTTGGGGAGTCAGGGAAATGTCTTCTTTTTTTATTGTTATATATTATTATACATATTACTATTATTATACTGACAAACTACTCGGGAAACCCCTTATTTATTTTAGAGATAGAGAAAGAGCAGGGGGAGGAGCAGAGGGAGAGGGGCAAGTAGACTCCATACTGAGCATGGAACCCAACGAGAAACTTGATCCCACGAGCCCAAGATCATGATCCGAGCTGAAATCAAGAGTCGAAAGCTCAGGGGCATCTGGATGGTTTGGTTGGTTAAGTGTCTGACTTTGGCTCGGGTCATAATCTTGGGGTCCTGGGATCGAGCCCTATGTGAGGCCTGGCTTGTGGGGAGTCTGCTTCTCCCTCTGCCCCTCTTCCCACTCGTGCTTTCTCTCTCAAATAAATAAATAAAGTCTTTTTTATTTTTTTTATTTATTTTTTATTTTTTTTTTTTTTAAAGATTTTATTTATTTATTTCACAGAGGGATAGAGATCACAAGGAGGCAGAGAGGCAGGCAGAGAGAGAGGGGGAAGCAGGCTCTCTGCCGAGCAGAGAGCCCGATGTGGGCCTCGATCCCAGGACCCTGAGATCATGACCTGAGCCGAAAGCAGAGGCTTTAACCCACTGAGCCACCCAGGCGCCCAATAAAGTCTTTTTTAGAAAAAAGTCAGACTCTCAACCAACTGAGCCCACCCCCCCTTTTTTCAATGAAAAAGTTCACGCTGTTTAGAAACCACTGCCAATTCTTAAGGCAGAGAGCCAAGAGTCACATCTCTGCAAAGTATCCCTGGGACTGAAGAGCAAGTTTTGGTCAGCTATCAGAATGAACTTGGCAGGAAGAGATGCAGGGCCCAGAAGTGCTCTGAATGTAGGGATGGAACTTAATAGCTTAGAAGGTATTTTACAGGATCCCGCTTAAGTTAATATAGTTCTCCCAGCAACCAGCCAAGGAAGCTCCTGTCATCCCTGTTTCAGAGGGAAGGCAGTCAGGACTTGGATGGCCTTGGAGGTCCCTCCTCAACCCAATCCTCACAGTGGGACATGGCTAGACCAGAAGTTGGGCCCACTGGTCACCTGACTCCAGCTCCTTCCAAGATACCAGAGAGTATGTGGTACCTCGTGCCAGAGGCTGATACGGCTGATGATTGTACTATTAGCTAATTCCTGTTGCGTCTTGATACTCCCCCACCCAGACTGTCACTGTGAAGAAGGATGATGTCCAGCAGATGAACCCACCCAAATTCTACCAAGCCAATGACATGGCGGACATGACTTTCTTAAATGAGGCCAGCGTCCTGAACAATCTGCGCCAACGCTACACCAACATGAGGATCTATGTGAGTTCCCTGGGGCCAGCGGCGGGCATGAGGGGTGCCTGCAGATCTTCTGCCCTCCTTCTGATGGGAAGGGCACAGCTGCTATTCTACCTTCCCAGCAACCATCACATGATATGGCACAGACAAGGACACAGGGACCATGTTTCTGACATGTTAGAACTTCCACTCCAAGCCTTCAATGTCTCAGTGATGGCGCCGTCTCCACGGGCAACTGGTATGCCTTTTGCTGAGGTTTTCATCCGGAAGTCTTTCTCCCCACCACACCACTGCAAACTCTCCCATCAAGACATCATTTCCCCTCTGGTGACTTCATCCAGCCTTGTTAGATGTCACCCTCTGTCCATCCATTCATCCATCCATCCATCCATCCATCCATCCATCCATCTGCTGTCCGCCTCATCCCCACCCTCAGACAGAACTGGCAGGAAAGAGTGACTCAGCGGCAGGAGTCCCAGGGTGATACACTGTGTATCATACTCTCACTCCTTAAATGGGCTCTATCTCATCTTTGTTTCTCTTTCTTTGGGTCACTTTATTTATTTATTTATTTATTTATTTATTTATTTATTTATTTATTTGACACAGAGAGAGAGATTACAAGTAGGCAGAGAGGCAGGCAGAGAGACAGGGAGAGGAGGAAGCAGGCTCCCCGCTGAGCAGAGAGCCCGATGCGGGCCTTGATCCCAGGACGCTGAGATCATGACCTGAGCTGAAAGCAGAGGCCCCAACCCACTGAGCCACCCAGGCGCCCTTTGGGTCACTTTCTATTTAACAAGATTCCTCTTAAAAACTCAATATGTATATGGGAGGTATGTTAAGAAGAAGCTGGTGTGGGGCAGAGAGGCATTTATTCCCATTTGGGTCAAAGCAGAAGATTTTAAAGTTTAATTGAAAAGAGGTACGGGGTTGGAGGGGGGGGGCTGGGCTATCAGGTGGATGTGAGCATCCAGCAAGGAGAAAGACAGTTTGGAACTCATGGATGGGGACCAACCGATGTGGCCATTTTCTGCCCTCCCATTTTCTCCCCTCAGATGATTTCTTCTACTAGCGCATTGGTTTTTCTGATTTTCTTTCTTTTTTAATGGGATGATTTCCTTACAAAATTGCCTTGTGATGAAGAGAAGCTGGTGCCCCTTCTTAAGAGTAGATCATACCCAGCTGCCCACCAGGGGAGGGTTGTGCCCACACAGGTAGGGCTTTGAAGCTGTTAAAACACCCTAGAAGTCTCTCTGTGAACTCTCATGGAAAATCTCCCAGATAGATTAAACAGAAAAAGCAAGATATAGACCAGTATTATAGAAAGCTGCCTTTTGCTTTAAAAACAAGAAGGGGGGTGGGTAAGAATGCATTCCTGGATTTGTACATATGTGCATCAAAAACCATGGAAGGGGGTGTTAGAAACTAACACAGTGCTTCCCCAGGGGGAGGAGGTGGGCACCGAGCTGCTGCGGGTACTTTTTCCTGCCTATTTGCCCTTGCAGTGACTGTGTTATCTATGCAAATAATTAAACCAGAAGAAAATGAAACACATATAGATGAAAAGCAAAGGATTGTTTTGCTCACTGACTAGATGCTCCGATACAGCTTTTGTCTCCAGGAGGGGATGCCACTGTACCTCTCCAGTCTGGCAGCACCCTCTCGCCAGGCTGCTCTAGGATAGGCTAGGGCTTAGAAGGAAGAGGACACCAGGAGGAAAGGCCAGCTAACTGTCTTCCTCACCTCCCATCAGACCTACTCGGGCTTGTTCTGTGTGACAGTCAACCCCTACAAGTGGCTGCCCATCTACGGAGCCCGCGTGGCCAACATGTACAAAGGCAAAAAGCGCACGGAGATGCCACCCCACCTCTTCTCCATCTCTGACAATGCCTACCATGACATGCTCATGAGTGAGTATAGCAGGGCCTGCTAGGGCTCTCGGGGTGGGCGAAAAAACTCCTTTTGCCATTGGCTCCAAACATTTTAGAACCACGGGCTACCCAATCCCAACCCTGACTCCACACCACCCATCGAAGTTCTTCGCTATGCACTGAGAAGCAGCAGCATATGATGTTAACAGCGGGTACCAGGGCTTAGTAAGGGCGCAGGGCACTTGCTAAGTACCAGCCCTACCTGCATCTCATCTAAGCTTCACAGAAACTCGGGATGCCAGGTTAAGTAACTTGCCCAGGATTCAAGTCAACACTTAACCACTCCGTGTATGGTCTCTGCCGTACGGCATGGTGGCCCATGAAATTATTTTTATTATGTTGCTTTTGACTGGGTAGCTATATAGGATGGGGCTGGTAAATTCTGGGCCCTTCTGCAAGGGTGCACATTGCAGTGGCAGGCATGTGGCCGTGGACTCCACCAGACCCAGGAGTCTGGGCCTCTGCTGGTTGCTGCAGCCCACCTCCAAGCTGGGTGGGATGCAGGGAGATGCAGACTGATTGGCCAGGGTGATGTCAAATGTCTAGTTTCTAAGTGTTTCCTAATTACATCTTCCTGTTGCTGTTTTCTTCCCTGCAGATCGTGAAAATCAGTCTATGCTAATCACGTAAGTGTCCCTTCTGTCTCTCAGTCTATATACATATAATTAGGTTTGTGTCTTACACATGTAATTAAGTCTTCTTAGAAATAATTGGTGGGACTTTGTTTGGAAATCTGCAGGCTGTGAGTGGGCTTAGCAGGACATCAAGGCTGCACCTGTGAAACTGTGGAGGGCCTATGTCCCCCAACCCCCGCCCCCTCCCCAACTGTCTGTCCCTGTCTAGCTGAGGGTGAATCATGGTGACACTCAGCCTGCAACTTCTATTGCTTTGCTTCTCTGTGGCCAATCCTCTCTTTGTGCTTCACTCGTCTGCTCCTATTTTCTACTTGCAGTGGAGAATCTGGTGCTGGCAAGACTGAGAACACGAAGAAGGTCATCCAGTACTTTGCCAATGTTGGAGGAACTGGCAAACAGTCCTCAGATGGAAAGGTAGGGCCAACAGGCACACTCAGAGTCTGTCACGCCAGCCCACTCTGTTTTCAGGCACACATGGGAGGGCACATGGGAGGGCAAACATGGAAAAGCACACAGATGGGCACATGGGAGGGCACACACAGGGGGGCACACACAGCAGAGCTGATGTGACCCTCGCAGCTGTCCTGTGGGTTTGGGCCATTTTACAGGGGAGTAAACAGGCTTGGAGAGAAGGGTGGAACCACATAGGGAGAAGAAGGCCACAGACCCGGGTCTCCTCCTACAGGATGTATTCTGCTGTGCCACGTCACGTCTGTCCCCAGAAGGGCAGGTGGCGGAGCCGCTGGTGCTTGGCAGGGGAGAAAGGAGACCACCAGCTCCGCCCTCGGCTGCTTCTGCAGACACTGGTGGCCCTGGGGGCACAAGGAGCAATAGCCGGGCCAGTTGCATCTATAAAAGCCCACAAAGCAGAGTTTGTGAGGAAGACCAGGGATGCCCTGGGAAGGGTTTTCAGGCTCATTCAGGACTCTCTCCCGCAATTGCAAAGTCCAGAACAGCTAAGAAGCAAGGCCCATCCTCTGCCAGGTTCCCCTCCCATGTCAGCGCCACAGGGAACAGTCACCAGGTGGCAACCCTCTTCCCAGGTTCCTTCCCGCCCTGATTTCCAGGCCTCCCAAGGCCCTTCCCCTCCTGCCTCCTGGCTCAAAAGCCACAGTCCTGTGAAAGCCCTGAATCTCCAGGCAGCACCCAACCTTGTGTTTCTCTCTGGGTCAGGGGTCCCTAGAGGATCAAATCATCCAGGCAAACCCTGTGCTGGAGGCTTTTGGGAACGCCAAGACCATCAGGAACAACAACTCCTCTCGCTTTGTAAGTGTGAGCAGCAGCAATGGTGGCCCGTTGAGGGGAAGGAGGGGTTAGGTGTCATCACCCTGTTCCAGGTAAGGAAATGGGGGCTGATTTAAACATGCAGATGGAAGGAGGTGAGTCACAGGATCTCCTTCCCTAAGATTTTTAAGGTCTTATCTGATGGGGTCTATATCAAACAGGGCCCACATCAGTATTTAAATCCAGGAGCTTGAAAGCAAGAGACTTGGTAACACGGTGATGGAGAGGCTGAGAAGTCAGACCGGGGAGCCAGAGATGCACATTGGCTGGAAACTTCAGACAACTCCCCTCATCTCTCCCTTCCACATCCTTTCCATCGGGAGGGATGCAGAAACATGCTGTCCCAAGAGCCCTGGTGGCTTCTGGAGCTAGATCAGTCCTCTTGTGGGTCCTCTACCTTCCACTAATTGAGGTGCTATCCAGGGAGGAGAAATGCCCCGGCTTCCCTCCTGATTCCCAGGCTCCTGCTGGGACCCCTCATTGCCTGAGCCAGGGGGCTGGCAGGGAGCCTAGGTAAACAGAGCTGGACAAGGAGGAAGGGAAGGCAGGTGAGAAATAGAAGCGAGGGGCAGATGGGGCAGGAGAAGCAGGGATGGAGACGCAGAGACACCTATTTCCAGGAGAATTTTCCGGTGGTTCTACCAAAGGTCAGGGAGAGGGATGCGGTGTGTCAGTAAGGAGACTCAGTAGTGTGCCTGCTACACCCGCTGGCCAAATTCCCACCATGCCTCCCTCTAAGCACACTTCCCAGCAGTCCCAGCCCTTCCTGTTGGTGCTCATCTCCCCACAAATGCCCTGTGGGGCTATGCCACAGACCCTAAATTTTGTTCCAAACCCCATCTATCATCTCTACCCCTCTGTGTGGGAAATCCACACCTCCACCAACAGCAATGTCTGGCCCAGTTACATTCCCAACAGCGCCCTTGGAATTCAGGGGGGCTGCCAATGAGGGACTGTGTTGGTCTAGCACTACCTGTATCCTCCCCTGATGACCCTCTCCTCCCTGCTCAGGGCAAGTTCATCCGAATCCACTTCGGAACAACAGGCAAGCTGGCTGGAGCGGACATCGAGAGCTGTGAGTCTGGCCCCCTTTGGAGGGTTCTCCCCGGGGCGGGATGAGCTACACAGTGTGTGGGGCCCAGTGCTATCTCATTCCCCGGAGGGCTGGCCCTGCTCCCGGGCTCCCCTCCATCAACAGTAAGGCCCCCAGCAGCTGTGTCCACGGCGGAGGGAATGGCCCCAGAATGACTATTTTGTGGGGCTGTATGGAGAGAGGGGAGCCGATTGGCCATGGCACCCTGCACTCCAGACGGAATGGGACTGTATTTATGGACATGTTTGCATCTTCCTTTCCAGATCTCTTAGAGAAATCTCGTGTCATCTCACAGCAAGCCGCTGAGAGGGGCTACCATATTTTCTACCAGATTCTCTCTAACAAGAAGCCTGAACTTATTGGTAAAGATCTTTATGTCTGTTTGCCTGCTTCTTAACTTGCTTTTCCTCTTTTTTCAGTAACAAAACGGCTCTCGAGGACAGAGAGTCCAGTAACACCCCCCTTTCCATGGTTCTGCAGGAATCCCTTTGAGTTACATGCACAGGTTACAGGGAACTTTCTCAAAGTTCTTCTCACATCCCATCTTCACAGTGGCCTCATGACACTTTTTTTTTTTTTTTTAAAGATTTTATTTATTCATTTGACACAGAGAGAGATTACAAGTAGGCAGAGAGGCAGGCAGAGAGAGAGGAGAGAGGAGGAAGCAGGCTCCCCGCTGAGCAGAGAGCCCGATGTGGGCCTCGATCCCAGGACCCTGGGATCATGACCTGAGCCGAAGGCAGCGGCTTTAACCCACTGAGCCACCCAGGCGCCCGGCCTCATGACACTTAACAGCACTGTTGGCCCATACCACCGATGTGGCTTGTAATGCCTGCAACTCACAGCTAAGACACAGACTTGGAGTATGGGGCTTAGACCTGCTGCCTCTGGGCCCAGTACTCAGACAGAAGCAGAGTGGTCAGCCCAGGACCATCGCATGTGTGATAACAAGAGGCTCCCCTCTGGGTGTACACAGCCCACACTGAGTGCATAGTCTGACAAGCAGAGTATACTCACTTACTCGCCGAGATGCTCTTGTGCAGGCACCAACCTGCTCAACTGTTCATGGCAGTTGAACAGTACCCTGCTGAGGGTATAAAGTCAGGGGAGAGATCAATCTTCCACACACATACCTCCTAACTCTACCAGAGACTGGGTACTATTTCCCACTCATGACTGGGCTTTATTTGTGTTAGACACTCTGTCCTTTTTATTTTTATTATTTTTTTTAAAAGATTATCTATCTATTTATTTATTTATTTATTTGACAGAGAGAGAGAGAGAGAGAGAGAGAGAGAGATTGAGATTACAAGCAGGCAGAGAGAAAGGAAGAAGCAGGCTCCCTGCTGAGCAGAGAGCCCGATGCGGGCTTCAATCCCAGGACCCTGAGACCATAACCTGAGCTAAAGGCAGAGGCATTAACCTACTGAGCCACCCAGGCACCCGACTCTGTCCTTTTTAATTAACGGATGGCATTTTGAAATTAGAAGACTTCATATAGAAAACAAAACAAAACACCATCAACTTCTTGGTTTCTCTGGAGTAGCAAAAGATCCGGCAGCCATGGATCTGAACTCCCACAAGGCACTAATCAAGGCAGTTGAGTGGTGGTGGTCCCTTTGGATGGAGTGCAAGCTCTCTTGTCTATCACACTCCCCACCAGGCCCTATTGCCTCCCTGACACTACAGCAGGGTGACAAACAATATTTATCTTCCTTCTTGGGCTCTAGTTTTTCTCAACGGTAGAGATGAAGGAACCTGAAAGTATTTCTTGCACCCATGTCTCTTCCAAAAGTGGGAAAACAAAGATAAACCAAGAGGAAGGGGCACACATTTGAAGAAAAATAGAAGTGAGTCTATCTCCTTATAAAAGCAACAATATCCATGCATACCACGTGCAACTGATTGTTACTGCCCACTGCAGACATTGTGTTACCTTCTGCCTTAGAGGGTAAACTGCTTTTTATTGGACAGAGGAAGGAGAAAGATAGAAATTAATTTATTCCAAAAATATTTACAGGGGGCCCAGTAGGCACCAGGTACTGGGCCAAGTAGTGAAGGACACAACCAAGTTGCTGAGACCCTCTTGTCACCTGAAAGCTCATCGTGTGCCCCGTTCAAGTCCCTCTGTGACTCTGGGTGATCCCAGAGGGACCCTGTCTTGTCCAGCTCTGTAACCCCATGATGCCTACCATCATGCTGGACACAGGGGAGGCATTTAGGGATCCAGCTTAAAATGGAAAGAGAAGAAAACTGCATGTCACTCAGCTGCTAACCTGCTTTCCTGCTCTTGGCAGAGAGTTTGCTGCTGGTCCCCAACCCTAAGGAGTACCACTGGGTGAGCCAGGGTGTCACCGTGGTCAAGAACATGGACGATGGGGAGGAGCTGCAGATCACAGATGTGAGTGGACCAGTGTGGCTGGCACGTGGCAGGGAGAGCCAAGACAGAGACTGTGGGGGCCCTGCACGCACTGCCACCAGAATTGGGGTGGGGACCACTCTGAGCGGCCAGGCAGCAGCCCACATTCTCCCCTGGAGATCTCTGGGGCTGCAGCTGGCACTTCTCTCCAGCCTGTCATAGCAAGTGGAACCAAACTAGAATTCCAAGGAACTGAAGGGGACATGTACTCCAGCCTGGCTTGGGGCAACCCTCCTGTCTCTGCAGTTTCCACTGCACCCTGTCTCTCCTTGTATGACACTGAACCCCTGTAACTTCTGTTGGGGTCCGACAATAGAATCAATTCCTGATGTGCCTTTGCCTTTTCCTCTCATGGTACCTAGCGTGAAGCCTTTGCAGTAATAACGATGGTGACGATAATGAGACTTCCCATTTGTTATTATCTATCAAATGCTCTGTGTCGAGCATTGGCCTAAACATTGACACATCATTCTGGTTTATCTTTATAACCAGCTACGATCCCCCTTTTGCCGATGACTAGAGACCAGAGGGGGTAAATAAATACAATGACTACACTGCTGGGCATCTGGTCTGGGCTCCTTGGAGGAAAACTGACCCGCCTCCAGGCCAGGGTGCGTTGGACCTCCAGAGCCCACGTTGCACCACCATGGCTACCGTGGCCCACCGGTGACACCCCCACAACTGCAGGGCCGTGGCCTCTATTCTGTGGAATGAGAAGCCAAGAATGTCTTGACTTTCTCCCTTGTAGGTTGCCTTTGATGTGCTAGGCTTCAGCCCAGAGGAGAAGATTGGTGTTTATAAGCTGACGGGGGGCATCATGCATTTCGGGAACATGAAGTTCAAGCAGAAGCCCAGAGAGGAGCAAGCTGAAGTGGACACCACGGAGGGTAGGTGTTTGGCTGGGGCTGTTCATGGAGGAGGTGGCCAGTGGCAGGGACTCGGGGCTCTCTGAGGCTTCACACGCATTTCAGAAACGTGCTGTAAACCAAGAATGTTCCTTGGACATCCAGACATCAATAATCTCAGGGAGGTGTGACAGAGAGTCAGAGCCACGATTTTGGTTTCTATGCTCTGCTTTGCCACCTGACCTTGAGCGAGTGTGAAACCATCTCAGATGTCTCTTTTCTCACGGGCAACATGGAGTCTCTGCTACCCTCTCCTTCCTCCCTTCCCTGACCATGATGGATGGTGCTGGGTTTCTCCAGGTCAGGGCGTCATGTTTCTCTCATCTCTCATTCACCTGCTTTTTCTGTCCCTACTCAGTGGCTGACAAAGTCGCCCATCTCATGGGTCTCAATTCTGGGGAGCTCCAGAAGGGCATCACCAGGCCCCGGGTCAAAGTAGGCAATGAGTTTGTGCAAAAGGGCCAGAACATGGAACAGTGCAACAACTCCATCGGGGCTCTGGGAAAGGCCATCTATGACAAGATGTTCAAGTGGCTGGTGGTCAGGATCAACAAGACCTTAGGCACCAAGATGCAGAGGCAGTTCTTCATCGGGGTGTTAGACATCGTTGGCTTCGAGATCTTTGAGGTATGCCTGCTCTGGCATTCTGTTTCTGCTTTGGGGTGACCATTTTCATTTTAAGAGCTACTTTTCACCACAGTTCTCTTGTTTCTCATCTTGGACCTGGGGCGGGCCGATCTCAACTGGTTGCTCTTGGGTCTCTGGCTTCTGGCGTCCAGAAAGCTCCATCTTCATTTGCATGGCGCCAAATCATAAAGAATGGGGTAAACATACTGGATCAAATGGGTGGCATGCTGGAGCTGGCCTGTACTGGCTCGTGAGGGCCAACCGTTGAGTTTTCAAGAATTTTGTGATCCAGCTGACATCATGTTGATACATGGCATCATGTTGATCCATTTATACCAGGGAAATTGGCGAACACTTCAAATCAGGGTTTTTCTTTCTTTCTTTCTCCCTTTCTTTTCCTTCCTTCCTTGCTTCCCTTCTCTTGTTTTTGAGAGAGAGAGAGAGAGTAAGCTGATTTCCTAGCACAACACTGGTAGCCTCCCACTTCTTTCCAACACAAGAGAGACTCAGGCTCCCTCACAGACTGGTGTTGTGGGTCAGGAATATTTTACCTCTGTAATTGGAGGCAGCATGATTAGGAGTCAGTAGATCTGGTTCTGGACTCAGGTTGGCCCTCAGCTAGCTGTGTGGCCTTAGGAAAGTAGCTACCCCTCTCAGAGCCTCAGTTTTCTCAACTCTAAAATGAACAGGCTGGAAGAGATGATCTATAAAGTCCATTTCACCCCACTATCCTATTATTTTAAGATTTCTAATGGCCACAGGTGGATTTAAAAACAAAACAAAACAAAAAACAGCTTAGCCCGGAGGCACCTGGGTGGCTTAGTTGGTTGAGCATCTGACTCTTGATCTTGGCTTAGGTCTTTTTTTTTTTTTAAAGATTTTATTTATTTAACACACAGAGAGAGATGACAAGTAGGCAGAGAGGCAGGCAGAGAGAGAGGAGGAAGCAGGTTCCCTGCTGAGCAGAGAGCCCGATGTGGGACTTGATTCCAGAACCCTGAGATCATGACCTGAGCCGAAGGCAGAGGCTTTAACCCACTGAGCCACCCAGGCACCCTTGGCTCAGGTCTTGATCTCGGGGTCATGAGTTCAGGGGCTCTGTGCTGGGTATGGAGTCTACTTAAAAAACAAAGACAAAAACAAACAAACAAAAAACAAAAACAGCCTAGCCCAATTTCTTTCAGGCTCTAAAAGGCTAATCTGCCTGCCATCTACAATAGAATCCTTTAATTTCATAGGTGGAAGGAAGCTTATAGTTTCCAGGCTGGGCTCCCTGGCATCCTGGGAAGCCACTGACAGCCAGCAGGGAAGGGACTAGGGAAAGGAGGATGCTCTGTGCCAACAACAGAGTGTGTGCAATAAACAAACAGGGTTCGAATCCCAGCTTGGCCACTTTCAAGCTGTGTGCTTCTTTCTCCAGCTGTTAATGGGGACACTACTTCTTGCCTTGTAAGGTTTTGAGCAGGTGCAGCTCAGCACAGGGTCTGACACAGGGGCGTGCCCTCTGATTACAATGGCACCTCTGCTCTAGCCTATTTTTCATGCGGCTTTAGCATGGAATTTCATTAAGAGAAAGCACTCTGTTTTGGTTCTATTTTTTTAAGACTTTTAAACCCCTCAAACCCTTTCATCCTACAAATGAGGATAAAAAAACCGCACCCAGA
This sequence comes from Ailurus styani, assembly GCA_002007465.1. Taxonomy (NCBI): domain Eukaryota; kingdom Metazoa; phylum Chordata; class Mammalia; order Carnivora; family Ailuridae; genus Ailurus; species Ailurus styani. The sequence continues at coordinate 1,444,015 of LNAC01000028.1, read as the reverse complement.
GAGAGAACTGTCCAAAGGCACACAGGGGTCAGAAGCATAATGCCTCTCAAATGATTTCTAATCTGGGAAGAAATGATTCTTTCCATAATGATTTTCATTAACCGCACAAGGGGGATTTGAGGTTTGGGCTCCCCCGAACTCTCTTCTGCCCTCCTCCCCCACAACCCTGCTCTGCAGGAGCTAAGCTGCTCTGGGCCCTTGCAGGGGAGGGTAACCAAGAAGGGCTTCTTGCAGGGCTGATGGAGGACTGTCCAGTGGTCAACATTCAGGCATCTGGGGCAGTACCTGACAATGGTTGGCCCACAGCAAATTTGAGCTTGGCTTGTGCCTCGTCCCCCAGTCCTGGTCCCAGGGAGGCTCTGCCTGGGTCCTGGCTGATGCCCCACTCTCTGCCCTCCCATGCCAGTTCAACAGCTTCGAGCAGCTATGCATCGACTTCACCAATGAGAAGCTGCAACAGTTCTTCAACCACCACATGTTTGTGCTGGAGCAGGAAGAGTACAAGAGGGAGGGCATCGAATGGGTCTTCATCGACTTTGGCCTTGACCTTCAGGCCTGCATTTACCTCCTGGAAAAGGTAACCTGCTGCTTAAAGGTGGGGCTGAGAGAGAGGCCAGGGCCCTGGCCAGTGTGTGCTTCAGAATGGGTGTTCCCTGGCGCCTGTGGGGAGGTGGTACTAGCAACACTGCTAATGACCTTGGTTGGTCTGGCCTCTAGATCCTCTCTGCAAAATGGGTATGATAGTGTTGCAATGACCACTGTTAGCTGGGCTGTTGGATGCCTCGACTCACTGGCTCATCCTAAGCTCTGCACATGCATGTGTTTGGGGTGGGGCGGGGGTGATATATTACACCCATTTCACAAATGGGAACATTGAGGCACAGAGAAGGGAAGTAACTTGTCCAGGGTCATACAACCTGTGAACAGCAGAGTCAGGTTCTAACCCAGGCAGTCTACTGGCCACCCCTATAATCACACCATAGGGAACGTTTTAGCAAAGGGCCTACTTCAAGAATATATATGGTTTGATCAAATTCAGGAAAGGGATAGAAAAAGGACATTAACAGGACCAATGACAAAATCTAAACAGACTGCTCATAATATTGTATCAATGTTAATTTCCTGGTTTTCATTATTGTTACCGAAGTTGCATTAACATTTCAAGAAGTTGGATGAAAGACATGTAGGAATGCTTCACACTCTTTTGCAAGCCTAAAATTATTTCAAAATAAAAGCCTAAAAAAATAAAGGAAACAAATAACATTATGTTGTTTCTGAGGCTCAGCCTAGGGGCAGTCATAGAGAAGCTATCAGCAAGGCAGCCAGGGGTCTCCAGTGTGAGACCAGCCTTAACCTCCCAGGAAAACAGTCTCCAAAAAGAGGCTGCGTGCACAATCCACCTGTCCCCTAACACCTACAAACACCTCCCTATCCTGCTGTCACAGAACCTGAAATGTCCTCATATTTGAGCTTTGGGGTTAAGCATTGCCCTCTTCCAGAAGTCTTCCTTAGAAATCCAGACCTTCCATAGACTGGGGTGGGGTGGACAGCATTTATGAGCTCCCTTGTTCTATGAGAAAAGACCTAGAACTATCTGCAGCCCCTGGTAGCCAGGAACGTCACTGAGGGCAAGAGCAGAGAGAAGAGTGTTAAAGAGGACAGGTGTCATTGACTTTACCATTTTCCTGAGAGCCAAGCCTGCCTGACACCACTGTTTGGGGGGAATTAGCATTTGGGGAGCTATGTAGCCCCTTCCAACCACTATCGTCCCTTCTGTTAGATTCAATGAATTCTAGCCTCTTTCAAGTCTAAATGGCCTTGGCCTTTGAAGACAGGACTATGGAGCTACTACACCATTACCAGGGCTCCCTGCCCAGAGTTCTGCTTCTCAGCTGGCCACCTGGGTATCTGGGGCACCCCTCCCACCACCCCCAGGCCAACACCTGAGTGGCCCCGTTGGGGTTCTGTGGCCTCTTGAAATACCACCCACTGCTCTTCCCTTCTAGCCCATGGGCATCTTCTCTATCTTGGAGGAACAGTGCGTCTTCCCCAAGGCCACCGACACCACCTTTAAGGTGGCCCTGTATGACAACCACCTGGGCAAGTCCAGCAACTTCCTCAAGCCCAAGGGGGGCAAAGGCAAGGGGCCTGAGGCCCACTTCGAGCTCGTCCACTACGCAGGCACTGTGAGTACCCCCTTGGCACCCCCTGTGGCCACCTTCCTGCTACACTGGGCTCTGGCTCCTGTAGGTCCTTCCTGATGCTTCCTGCCTCCAACTAGTACAGCCGCCATATCACAGAGGGATTGGCTCAGTGAAATGGCCTCTGACTCATCCTTCCTCATCACTTCCCCCTCTGAGACTTCCAAAGCAATCAGGGAGCAGCCGGCAGTTGACGCCCTGAGACCTGCCAGGGCCACACCTTTGTCTAAGGCCCTCGGTTTGACGGCTGAGCTGAGATCTTGGACAGAATTTCCAACACTCACAAAAAGAGGAAAGAAACGCTGTGAGCCCACCAATTATCCCCAACTTTGCGCTCTGACAGCTCGTGGCCACCAAATCAACAAAATGACATCTCTGGAGTGGCTTTTTCATTCATGACAAACTTAGTCCTTGGGGAAGAGGGAATTAAGTGCCTCTGGGACTCGGGTTCTATTTGAATAATTGATAGGGGAGACAAGGTTTGTTCAGCCAGCTTTTAAGAATGAGTTTGGTTTCCTTGGGATTACAGTATTGCCGTAAATGCCAAGGCTCCTGTTACCACCAGAGTTTGTCGAGCCTTTGTGGGTTTAACTGCAGGGAAAACAGCAGCCTTAAGACAGAGTGTCAGGAAAGCTGCTGTTGGATTGGGCATTGGGGCCAGGAGCTGATGATCTCATCAACCATAACAATGCCAATCACTTGCAAAATGAATCGTGCCAATGCCTAGAGCAAACAGGGGGTTGGGAGCCTACCTCACCTCCCACAGTGAAATGACAAGACCTCCGTATTTGTAGCAATGGACTATTCCGAGTCTAATGGGGCCTCTGCACTGCTAAGAAGGCTCTAAAGCAAGGCCCAGAGGTAATGAACGTCTATATGCTATATAGAAGAAGGAAAGCCCAAAGGTTTTGGCTTCTTATCTGCTTCCCTCAGTGCCCTATGCTCATTGGAAAAATCTGAAAAGTGCTTCTCCTTTGCCTCTCCAGCTAGGGCCAAATGGGAAGCAGAAATTAATGGATGTCCAATTACCTGAGCACAGGGAGCCCCCAGTTCTGGGTAGATGGAGCCACCAGGCAATGGCCAGGGGATGTGTGCCCTTGAGCAACGAGAAACCAGACAGCCTTGTAGGGAGCTCTTGATGTAGCTCAGGATTTCGCCGGTCAAGGCCAGTCACTCACAGCAAGGGCTGAGCCTGGAAGAAGATCAAACCACCTGGGTAGAAAAAGAGCCAGAGGTCAAGCAGGCTCAGAGTAGCCAGCAGAGCAAGACATGCAAGAGAAGGTCACAGCCCGACAGAAAGTAGCTAGAGAGTCCTGGTTTGTCGGAAAAGCTCAGAGACAGGGTGGCCTAAACAGACACAATGCCAATGCCCAAGAAAGCAGATAATGGGGACTCCAGCTCATATGTGGTTCAGGGACATCCCAGGACTCCAGAAAAGGTCAAGAATGGAGGCCCCCAGAGATGGGACTGAAGATTGGTCCTGGGAGCCCAGAGCAGGCTAAGCTATTGGTAGAGGTTCTGCCTGCAGGACCTCGAAGGCAGAGGCTAGACCTGAAGGTAACCACTGCCACTTGCCCCCCTCCAGGTGGGTTACAACATCACAGGATGGCTAGAGAAGAACAAAGACCCCCTGAATGAAACAGTGGTGGGCTTATTCCAGAAATCGTCCATGGGACTCCTGGCCCTTCTCTTCAAAGAAGAGGAGGCTCCAGGTACAGCTGATCTCTTATTGTGCCCTGTCACCCCATGCTGATGCCCTTTAATAACCAAAATGAAAATAAGGAAACAAAACTCTCTTATTTAACTCTTGCTAAATGGATGAATGAATGACAAGTTGCTTGAGGTAGGCCATGGACGATGGTGCAATGGAGAGATGCAGATGCATTCTGGGACATTCCATCAACTGATTTGATCGCTGGGCCCACATCACCTGTAGTTGGAGTGACACTGCTTTCGAAGAGTTGAGGCCCAAATGCTGTGTCCTTATTTTCTGCTCCCTGTTCTCCTCTGTATGAGGCAAAGGGCAAGCCCAGCCCTGCCTTCTACCCCATGGAGGTCATGTGGCCCATAGGGAAACACCCCAGATTGAGAGCTGCCAAATATGGCCACCACTCAGAGGGGTGAGAACTGCAAATTTCCTTGAATTTAGAGATGTTTTCATCATCAAGATGCAACTCCTCCAGATGGTCTAAGGGCTCCTCTTCCTTCCCAGGCAATGGGAACAGTTTGACCCCTTATGTAGCCCTAAACCACAAAGGGAAACACACTCTCCAGAGAGCATAACGCCCCTTTGACAATTAGGCCACAGTCATCCCATTCACCCATTCCCTGTTAGATCTCTCTTTCCTGGTGTGAAGGCCCTCTTTACCTAGTCCCAAGAAAAGTGTTTTTTAATTTTTATTATAATTATTATTATTTTAGAGAGAGAGCAAGTGTGCAGAGAGGGGCAGAGGGAGAGAGAGAATCTCAAGCAGATTCCCTACTGAGCACAGAGCCCAAGGCAGAGCTCAATCCCAGGACCATGAGATCATGACCTGAGCTGAAACCAAGAGTCAGACACTTAACCAACTGAGCCACCCAGGCGCCTCCCCAAGAAAAGCTTTTTATTTTTTTTTAAAGATTTTATTTATTTATTTCACAGAGGGAGAGAGATCACAAGGAGGCAGAGAGGCAGGCAGAGAGAGAGGGGGAAGCAGGCTCCCCGCTGAGCAGGGAGCCCAATGTGGGCCTCGATCTCAGGACCCTGAGATCATGACCTGAGCCGAAAGCAGAGGCTTTAACCCACTGAGCCACCCAGGCGCCCAAGAAAAGCTTTTTAAACCAGAGAATGCATTTCCTTGACACAGAACACTTAGTGTCGTATGCTGTGTTCTGACATGAAACATGCTTGTCTTTTTTCCTCAGCTGGAAGCAAGAAGCAAAAAAGAGGGTCTTCCTTCATGACAGTCTCCAACTTCTACAGGGTGAGTGGGGGCTGCCCTATAGGCCACTGTGCATCCAGTGAACCCTCCCCTCCATCGAACCCCACCTCTAATGGTGTCATGGTCTACCAGCCACCTCACAGCCCAGGACAGGATGATTTCATTTCTGTGCCTAAGGCTGCCTCTTTCATTTGAGCAGTCTGCTTCCTTCTGAAGGGGTCACAGAACCACAGACCCTCAGGGCAGAAAAGACCCTTAGAGATGATGCAGTCCAACCATCTCATTTCAGGCTGAAATGCAGAGAGTGGTATCAATGAACATATTGGTGACCAAGATCTTGAGCCATATATTTGGCTGGCAGATCTTCTGGGCTGATCGCAACTTCCACAGATTGGGGGCATGACTGGGGACATGTTCCAAAGTATGGATGAACAGTCAATAGGAAAATGTTGCACAAAGAAAGAATTCGGTATTTCCCAAGGATTTGGCTGCCCTAAGGCAGAGTGGGCTACCTCATTAGAGGTATCCAAGCAGAGGAGGAGGGACTGTCTAGTGGGGAGGTCACAATGGGCAGGGTACTACGGTTCCTTCTAGTACTGAGACTCTACGATGAGTCAGCATTGAGCAAGAAGGGGCCTGCTTACTGAAAACCATGTCACCTTGGGCAAGCCCCTCTGAGAGGACAGCCACTGCCCAAGATGCAATCCATGATGATAGCCACTAGCCTTATGTGGCGAGTGGGTACTAGATAAGAGACTGGTGTGGCAGCAGAGCTCAATTTGAATTTAAATTTGAATTTAACTGAACTGTAAATAAACACCTCTGCTGAGTGTGGGTATCCTGAAACACCAACACTGAGCTCTACTCAGTCCTTCTGTTTCTTGTTCCTCCATCCCCAGGAGCAGTTGAATAAGCTGATGACCACCCTCCACAGCACTGCTCCCCATTTTGTCCGCTGTATTGTCCCCAACGAGTTCAAGCAATCAGGTACATCATGGGGCTCTGTGAAGTTAGTGTTTGCTCAAATGAAATACCCCCCCTTTTACATAAGTTTAATTACTTTTGAAATATGAAGTACTGTCTTTCTTTTTTTTGCCTCCCTCTCCTCCCACCAATTTTTTCAAACTTGGACAATTTTGACCCACTGAAACAGTAACAGTTAATAAAAATAACTAACATCTATTGAGCGCAAACTGTGAGCCAGGTATGAATTAAGTCTACTTTTAAAGATTTATTTATTTATTTGTCAGAGAGAGAGAGAGAGAGTGAGAGAGAGCATAAGCAGGGCAGCAGAGTCAGAGAAGCAGGCTCCCCACCGAGCAAGGAGCCTGATGCGGGATGGGATCATGACCCAAGCCAAAGCAGCCACCCAACCAACTGAGCCACTCAGCCGTCCCTTAAGTCTACTTTTAATCGCCAGGGATGATTGGGGCAAAGTAGGGCACCAAAGGATCCCCCAAAAATGGATCATCCAGGGGTGCCTCGGTCGGTGGAGCATCTGACTCTTGGTTTTGGTTCAGGTCATGATCTCAGGGTCCTGGGATGGAGCCCTGCATGGGGTTCTGTACTCAGCACAGAGTCTGCTTGTCCCTCTTTTTCCCCCTCTGCTCCTCCCCTCGCTCACGCACTCAAGCTGTCAAATAAATAAAATCTTTAAAGAAATGGATCATCCAAAAATCAGGTTCTAGCTGGGTGGGCACCAGCTGGAAGTCACGTTGCGGGGGGACTTTGGGTCTTGGTTGAATTGTGGGGCCCCCTGGGCAGTGATGGGAGGAGACTGGGGTTGACGACACAGATGCTCAGTTAGCTTTCTGCAGTAGCCTGTCCCACCCGAGAGTCCTGACGGCATCCTGTGCCCTCCCCCTTGGCAGGCGTGGTGGATGCCCACCTGATCATGCACCAGCTGGCTTGTAACGGAGTCCTGGAAGGCATCCGTATTTGCAGGAAGGGCTTCCCCAACAGGATGCAGTACCCGGAGTTCAAACAGAGGTAAGTGGTGTCTTTCTGATACCATGAGTCTATAGTTCTCAGTTGCCAGGGACTGACTAATGGAGAAATACAGTCCCGTTGTCACAGACGCTACACCTCACAGCAGATGCCACCCCACTGTCATTACTTTAGTAGTTTTGGCTTGACTTTCAACTGCCAGACGTGCATTTCTTTGCCTAAGGGCCTTCCCTGGCTCTGGAACCTGCTTTGCTACTGGGCAGGCTGAAAGTCTCAGGAAGTAATGTCTCCCTAGGAGTCAGTGACTGAGGACAACTGGCATATAAATACTTCAATTCCCTTGCCCTTCTTGGTGGCCTATGAGGCACGTTCTGTACTGGCTTCCAGATTACGTGCCTAACAATAGGCTCTCCAGGTTAAATTTTTAAAAATAATAAAAATTAAAAAGCCCTGGTTTGTCATGTCTTTGGATTTCCATGGGACAAACATTCCCATGGCTGATTTGAAGCCAGCAATGTGACGTCACTGAGTGACTGAATGTAGGGTTGGGTAGAGATGCACACCACTGTTCCCAGTGTCCCCAGCAGGATTAAGCCCCAGCTGCCCATTGTGATAACTGGTCTGATAACATGCCTCTTATTGACTTCCCTGACCCCCTTCCCAACTCTGCCCCCCCTCAATAAACCATTTGCACTTGGATCCTTGTCTCAAAGTGTGCTTCTGGGGGAACCCAAACTAAGATCTCCACCATAGGCACTGTTTTCCTTCTACCCCCTCCCTACCTGCTGGAACATATGACCACAGATGGACGGAGCAGGACAAGTCACTAGAGGTCATCCTGTCCCAGCCCTCTGAAGGCTCTAAACAGGGAAGGACTTGTTGAAATCACAAAGAGGCTGCTGACAGGTCAGGAAAAGCAGTGCTTCTCCTACGTTCAGAAGGAAAGATCAAGGAGGAAAGATTTGGGTGTCTTCATTTCTAGGAGTACCTGCCTCCTTCTGAACTCTTGACCCACACCAATGTTCGCTCCCCAAGGTCTCCTGTCAGTCCCACCCCACTGCCTGCTGTGGCCATCTGTAAAACAGGTCTAACCTGTGACTCCAAGGCCATCGCAAAGGTCAACTGTGTAGATGTGCTTCCTGAGCTGCCACCCTGGGCACTACAACGACTGTTATTGTCTCTCTCTCCCACCAGGTACCAAGTGCTGAACCCCAATGTGATTCCTCAGGGATTCGTAGACAACAAGAAGGCCTCAGAGCTGCTACTCGGGTCCATCGACCTGGATGTGAATGAGTACAAAATCGGGCATACCAAGGTAAAATTCCAGCTGAGCAGCTGTGTTGGGCAAGCCCCCCCCCCCCAGCTGCTGAGAGCCTCAGTTTCCTCCTCTGGGAAAGGAGAGCTGATACAGCTGATCCTGTGGGATCTGGGGGGTGAGAATCCAGCTCAGCCAGGTGCTTACGAAATGGTAGATTATTTCCTAGGCCTGTATGAGCCCCAGTCAGAATCAAGGTCCTGGGTTTGACTGGGGGATGAAGCTGTGTGTGGTGGGGGTAAGGTCTGAGAGTAAAGCACCATAATCCTTGCCCACCCACACCAAAACCTCCAGCCCTGAGCTGGCAGCTGAGTCGGGGCTGACTCAGAGAGGCTGCCTGATCCTGACTCACAGGGCCTAGGCTTCCCTGTGTCTGTTCCATTTCCTGGCCTCGCAGAGTCCTGTTGGGATTGGCAGGACCAGCCAGCCTAATGGTGCGAGGTGTCCCTCTACAGCTGCCTGAGCAGACTGCACCCCAGCATGACAACCAGGGTGATCCAGAGGGGTCCCAGCTTTGCATGCAGGAGCTTCAGGCTCAAAGCCTGCCCCTGTGTAACCCACAGGCCTGGGGAAGCGCAGGGACGTTCTGGGCTGTGTGCACATCCCACACCTCTGCCTGCTTAGCAAATGCTCGCAGAGTACCTCCCATGCCAAGCACGGTTCAAAGCTCTAGGGATACACCAGCAAACAGAACAGACCAGCTCCCTGGAGCTTGCTTCTGTAGTAAATGCTGGCAGAATCATCGCACTGCTCAAGAATCTGCCAGAACTATTAGTTTTGGCCTCCTTCACAATTAAGACATGCTGTGCACAGCTAAACTGACTTCAAGGAACACTTCAGGTTTTGTCAGAATCACTGAATACCAGCTGCTTCCCCCATCCCCATCTTTGAAGGATGGGAAACTTGGGGAAGCTGGGACAGGAGCATGGAGTTGATGCTCCACAGAACCAGGCGGGATGGAGCAGGCCTCGGGCCCCAAGACACTGCTCGCGGGAAGGGGAGATGGGGCTGCCGTTGCTAGCATCTGACACAGCTACTGGCTGGGCAAATGGACTGTAGTTTGCGGTTGTGCAAGGGTTGCACTGGGAACCTTGGGTCGAGATAAAGGTCTGGGGATTCGGGGGACAGCTTTGCTCCTCAAGGACTAGACAGGCTCTGGTGGCAGACGCAGAATAGAGAACAGGATGATCCTGCAGGTCGACTATGTCCCTTATCCCCATTGCTGGCACATGTGGGCCCCACCCCCAGCCACACACTCACCTCACTGCTCCTAAAAGGACACACCTCAATGAGCAGCCATTGGGAAATATCAAAAAACATTTCATGAAATCAAGCCCAATGTCTCAACCCCATGATGGCTAGCTCTTTGGGTTTTCGTGGGGGAAGAAGGCAGGGAGATGGAGCATTCTTTTTCATTCTTTTCTGGTTGGTACTATAGCATCCACACAAAAGATTTAGTTGGGGGCTCTGCCCCCTGCCGCAACGTGTGGAATCACAGACTCTCAGGGCTAGGAGGACTCAGGGTCCTGCACTCCCACTGAACAATAGGGGAGAGTGAGGTCTCCCCAAGGAGAGTGGCTTGGCTAAGGTCACATAGCACATCCAAGGCAGGCTGAAACCAGGTACAGGTGTCCTGGCTTCTTCTATCCTTTTAGAAGTTTCTATTATGTCCTACCTGAGGCCTATTAAAAGATGTTACAAAAAAAAAAAAAAAGATGTTACATTATGAAACATACTAATACTAGAACAACCATCCATGAGTCCATTTAAAAATCCAGAACCTAATTTTTGCATCTCTTTCCTCTCCTTCCTCCCCACCCCCAGGAGTAAACTTTGCCCTGAATGTTAACCATCTTCCTCCCTTTTAAAAAACAGTTATATCGCATATGCAACTGGCCTCGGGTTTTGCCTGATTTTGAGCCTCATGGGAGTATCATACTTGATACACTCTTCTGTACCATGCTTCTAACACTTAATCGTATTTCCAGGATTCATCCTTGTTGGTTAGAACAGGACAGTCATTCATATATCTTGCTGCCTCAGACAGTCACACCACAATTACCCTTTCTCCTGTCCTTGGAAACAGTTCTTCTCCGCCCCCCCACCCTCGCCCCCAGCAGTCATTAACAATGCTACTTTGAATATCTTTCTGCATGGTCCTATGTAGGGGTTTCTCTAGAACGAAATTCTCAGCCTCGGTTGTACATTAGAATCTTTTGGGGAGGGGTAAAAATACCAATGCCAGAGCCTTGCCCAGAAATTGTTTGAAATCATCTATGTCTGGGTATCAGCATCTTTCTAAGGCCCTCCAAGCGGAACCGATGTGCAGCCAGGTGGAGATAGATATGTTAACGCTGAGGATAGTTGCCTGTTTGGGGGTGTGCAAACATCTACCTTGAGGAGGTACTGCCAAACCATTTTCCAAAACTATTATACCAACTCACCCTCCCCTTGATCCACAACCTTACCAACACTTGCCTTTTCAGAAGTCTTAAAAGTTACAGGTGGAGGGAGGAGTGATTGATATCTTGCAACTTTAATTTGCATTTCCTGGAGGTTGGGTATTTCCTGCTCTTTCTAACACATTGCAAAACTGGCCCTGTTTTCCTGGGGATGTGTGCCACTCACACACCAGAGCTGGGTGCCTGAAATTGTACAGCATTGGTAAAACTGTATCCTTTCTACAGAGTCAACCCCACCCCCACCATCACTAGCCCCTCTTCCCACTTCCAGATTCCTGGGGGACCATGACTATCCAAAGGCTGTTTTGCATGGCGGTAAAGAAGGAAGGCCCCTTACACCAGCCCCAGACTGGCCCTCTTAACTTTTAAGGACCTGTCCAGACCCCTGGTGACTGGATTGAAAACTGCCTGCAAGTGGCGGCCTCTGGTGACAGTTGGGCTCTTTTCAGATGGGTATGTCTTTCCCCCAGGTGTTCTTCCGAGCTGGCATCCTGGCTAGGCTTGAGGACATGCGGGACGAGCGGCTGGCCAAGATCATGACGATGTTACAGTGTCACCTCCGGTGTTTCCTTATGAGGATTGAGTTCAAGAAGATGCTGGAACGAGGGTAGCACTTACCAGCACCAACGGGGGAGGACCCTGGAAGCCATGCTCACCCACACAGGATGACCAGGGAACCCGCCACACACACGGCGCTCAGCTCCATTAGCGACACTAGGCAGTGAGATGAGGGGAGGGTGCCAGTGCCTTCGCTGGCCCAGAGAACCTTGTTGGGGGCCTCTATTAGTTTTCTCTTCTTTCTTTCTTTCTTTCTTTCTTTTCTTTCTTTCTTTCTTTCTTTCTTTCTTTCTTTCTTTCTTTCTTTCTTTCTTTCTTTCTTTCTTTCCTTTCTTTCCTTTATTTATTTATTTATTTATAATTTTTTTAAAAATTTTTTTATTCTTTGCCCCAGGGGTACAGGTCTGTGAATCATCAGGCTTACATCTGTCATAGCATTCACCAAAGCACAAACCCTCCCCAATGTCCATAATCCATCCACCCTATCTCTACCCTCCCACCCCCCAGTAACCCTCAGTTTGTTTTGTGAGATTAGGAGTCTCTTATGGTTTGTCTCCTTCCCCATCCCATCTTGTTTCATTATTTTTCCCTCCCTACCCCCCACAACCTCCCACCCTGACTCTCAAGTTCCTCATATCAGAGAAATCATATGATAATTGTCTTTCTCTGATTGACTTATTTCGCTCAGCATAATACCCTCCAGTTCCATCCACGTCGTTGCAAACAGCAAGATTTCGTTTCTTTTGATAGCTGCATAGTATTCCATTGTATATATATACCACATCTTCTTTATCCATTCATCTGTTGATGGACATCTAGGTTCTTTCCATAGTTTGGCTATTGTGGACATTGCTGCTATAAACATTCGGGTGCACGTGCCCCTGAGGATCACTACCTTTGTGTCTTTAGGATAAATACCCAGTAGTGCGATTGCTGGGTCGTAGGGTAGCTCCATTTTCAACTTTTTGAGGAATCTCCATACTGTTTTCCAGAGTGGCTGCACCAGTTTGCATTCCCACCAACAGTGTAGGAGGGTTCCCCTTTCTCCGCAACCTCGCCAACATCTGTCATTTCCTGACTTGTTGATTTTAGCCATTCTGACTGGTGTAAGGTGGTATCTCGCTGTGGTTTTAATTTGTATTTCTCTGATGCCGAGTGATGTTGAGCACTTTCTCATGTGTCTGTTGGCCATTTGGATGTCTTCTTTGGAGAAATGTCTGTTCATGTCTTCTGCCCATTTCTTGACTGGGTTATTTGTTTTATGGGTGTTGAGTTTGAGAAGCTCTTTATAGATTTTGGATACTAGCCCTTTATCTGATATGTCATTTGCAAATATCTTCTCCCATTCTGTCAGTTGTCTTTTGGTTTTGTTGACTGTTTCCTTTGCTGTGCAAAAGCTTTTAATCTTGATGAAGTCCCAATAGTTCATTTTTGCCCTTGCTTCCCTTGCCTTTGGTGAGGTTCCTAGGAAGAAGTTGCTGCGGTTGAGGTCGAAGAGGTTGCTGCCTGTGTTCTCCTCGAGGATTTTGATGGATTCCTTTCTCACATTGAGGTCTTTTATCCATTTTGAGTCTATTTTTGTGTGTGGTGTCAGGAAATGATCCAGTTTCATTTTTCTGCATGTGGCTGACCAGTTTTCCCAACACCATTTGTTGAAGAGACTGTCTTTTTCCCACTGGACATTCTTTCCTGCTTTGTCGAAGATTAGTTGACCATAGAGTTGAGGGTCCATTTTTGGGTTCTCTATTCTGTTCCACTGGTCTATGTGTCTGTTTTTGTGCCAGTACCATACTGTCTTGATGATGACAGCTTTGTAATAGAGCTTGAAATCTGGAATTGTGATGCCGCCAACTTTGCTTTTTTTTTTCAACATTCCTTTGGCTATTCGGGGTCTTTTCTGGTTCCATATAAATTTTAGGATTATTTGTTCCATTTCTTTGAAATAAATTGCTGGTATTTTGATGGGGATTGCATTAAATGTGTAGATTGCTCTAGGTAGCATAGACATTTTCACAATATTTATTCTACCCATCCATGAGCATGGAATGTTTTTCCACTTCTTTGTGTCTTCCTCAATTTCTTTCATGAGTACTTTATAGTTTTCTGAATACAGATTCTTTGCCTCTTTGGTTAGGTTTATTCCTAGGTATCTTATGGTTTTGGGTGCAATTGTAAATGGGATTGACTCTTTAATTTCTCTTTCTTCTGTTTTGTTGTTGGTATATAGAAATGCAACTGATTTCTGTGCATTGATTTTATATCCTGACACTTGACTGAATTCCTGTATGAGTGCTAGCAGTTTTGGAGTGGAGTCCTTTGGGTTTTCCACATAAAGTATCATATCATCTGCAAAGAGTGAGAGTTTGACCTCTTCCTTGCCGATTTGGATGCCTTTTATTTCTTTTTGTTGTCTGATTGCTGAGGCTAGGACTTCTAGTACTATGTTGAATAGCAGTGGTGATAGTGGACAGCCTTGCCGTGTTCCTGACTTTAGGGGAAAAGCTCTCAGTTTTTCTCCATTGAGAATGATATTCGCTGTGGGTTTTTCGTAGATGGCTTTGATGATATTGAGGTATGTACCCTCTATGCCTACACTATGAAGAGTTTTGATTAAGAAAGGGTGCTGTACTTTGTCAAATGCTTTTTCAGCATCTATTGAGAGGATCATATGGTTCTTGTTCTTTCTTTTATTAATGTCTTGTATCACATTGATTGATTTGCGAATGTTAAACCAACCTTGCATCCCAGGAATAAATCCCACTTGGTCGTGGTGAATAATCCTTTTTATGTGCTGCTGGATCCTATTGGCTAGTATTTTGTTGAGGATTTTTGCATCCGTATTCATCAAAGATATTGGTCTGTAATTCTCCTTCTTGATGGGGTCTTTGCCTGGTTTGGGGATCAAGGTAATGCTGGCCTCATAAAAGGAGTTTGGAAGTTTTCCTTCCAATTCTATTTTTTGGAACAGTTTCAGGAGAATAGGTATTAATTCTTCTTTAAATGTTTGGTAGAATTCCCCTGGGAAGCCGTCTGGCCCTGGGCTCTTGTTCGTTGGGAGATTTTTGATGACTGCTTCAATCTCCTTACTGGTGATGGGTCTATTCAGGTCTTCAGTTTCTTCCTGGTTCAGTTTTGGTAGTTTATATTTCTCTAAGAATGCATCCATTTCTTCCAGATTGTCAAATTTGCTGGTGTAGAGTTGCTCATAATATGTTCTTAGAATTGTTTGTATTTCTTTGGTGTTGGTTGTGATCTCTCCTCTTTCATTCATGATTTTATTAATTTGAGTCCTTTCTCTTTTCTTTTGGATAAGTCTGGCCAGGGGTTTATCAATCTTATTAATTCTTTCAAAGAACCAGCTCCTAGTTTCATTGATTTGTTCCACTGTTCTTTTGGTTTCTATTTCATTGATTTCTGCTCTGATCTTTATGATTTCTCTTCTCCTGCTGGGTGTAGCCTTTCTTTGCTGTTCTTTCTCTAGCTTTTGTAGGTGTAGAGTTAGGTTGTGTACTTGAGACCTTTCTTGTTTCTTGAGAAAGGCTTGTATTGCTATATACTTTCCTCTTAGGACTGCTTTTGCTGTATCCCAAAGATTTTGAACAGTTGTGTTTTCATTTTCATTTGTTTCCATGAATTTTTTTAATTCTTCTTTAATTTCCTGGTTGACCCATTCATTCTTGAGTAGGGTGTTCTTCAGCCTCCATGTATTTGAGGTCTTTCCAACTTTCCTTTTGTGGTTGAGTTCTAGTTTCAGAGCATTATGGTCTGAAAATATGCAGGGAATGATCCCAATCTTTTGGTACCTGTTGAGACCTGATTTGTGACCCAGAATATGGTCTATTCTGGAGAATGTTCCATGTGCACTGGAGAAGAATGTGTATTCTGTTGTTTTGGGATGGAATGTTCTGAATATATCTGTGATGTCCAACTGGTCCAGGGTGTCATTTAAAGCCTTTATTTCCTTGTTGATCTTTTGCTTTGATGATCTGTCCATTTCAGTAAGGGGGGTGTTAAAGTCCTCTACTAATATTGTATTATTGTCAATGTGTTTCTTTGATTTTGTTATTAATTGGTTTATATAATTGGCTGCTCCCATGTTAGGGGCATAGATATTTATGATTGTTAGATCTTCTTGTTGGACAGATCCTTTTAGTATGATATAGTGTCCTTCCTCATCTCTTATGATATTCTTTGGCTTAAAATCTAATTTATCTGATATAAGGATTGCCACTCCAGCTTTCTTTTGCTGTCCATTGGCATGGTAAATTGTTTTCCACCCCCTCACTTTAAATCTGAAGGTGTCTTTAGGTGTAAGATGAGTTTCTTGTAGACAGCATATTGATGGGTCTTGTTTTTTTTATCCATTCTGTACCCTGTGTCTTTTAGTTGGGGCATTTAGTCCATTTACATTCAGAGTAACTATTGAGAGATATACATTTAGAGCCATTGTATTGCCTGTAAGGTGACTGTTACTGTATATTGTGTTTCTTCCTTTCTGGTCTATGTTTCTTTTAGGTTCTCTTTGCTTAGAAGACCCCTTTCAATATTTCCTGTATGGCTGGCTTGGTGTTTGCAAATTCCTTTAGTTTTTGTTTGTCCTGGAAGATTTTTATCTCTCCTTCTATTTTCAATGACAGCCTAGCTGGATATATTATTCTTGGCTGCATCTCTGTTAGTTTTCTAGTGCTGCCGCAACAAAGCACCACAGTCTGGCTGCCTTAAACCAGTAGAAATGTATTTTCTCACAGTTCTGGAGGCCAGCCGGTCTGAAATCAAGGTGTTGCAGGCCACGCTCCCTCCGAAGCTCTAGAGGAGGACCCTTCCTTGCTTCTTCCAGTCCTGGAGGCCCCAGGCGTTTCTTGGCTCATGGCTACATCATCCCAATCTCTGCCTCTGTTTTCGCAAGGCCTTCCCTCTGTGTCTGTGTCTCCACACCGGCTTCCTTCTTTTTATACGGGCTCCTGGCCTCTTGGGTTAGGGGCCTACCTTTCTCCAGTATGACTTCTCTTAACCTAAGTAATGACCTCTGCAAAGACCCTATTTCCAAACAAGGTCACACTCCCAGGTACTGGGGGTTAGGACTTCAGCGTATCTTTTGGAAGGGGGACAAAATTCAACCCCTAACAGGGGCCACCAAATATAAATCCTACAAGTCACTTCCCCTTGTTGATCCATGTGACAATACTATGACAGGGTGGCTGGGCCAGCACCCCGTGGAAACTGAGGCCAGAAGGGTGAAGGGCCTGGGCCCAGTTTACATGGAAAGAGTCAAGACTGGAACCCAGACCCTCACTCCAAGTCCTTGCCCCTGGAATCCTGTTTCCCAGCAGTCTCTCTAAAACCATCATCAGAAAATAGCTCATGCTCCCCTGGATGGCCTCTGGTTGACTCTGGCTCTTTGTGGCCATAGTATTAGTAATAATAACAGTAATGAGCAAGTAACAACAATAATGAGTTCCTGATATCCACAAGGTGCTCTGCGACCCTGGCTGAAGTCAGGGACACCAGTCAGGGGCTTAGGGTGGGAAAGCAGCCCAACCCCACCCGGGGCCTCGGCACACAGGAGGGCCTCACTAAATGACTGTCTGGGGAGGGTGCCAGGGACAAACAGGCAGACCCCAGAGACTGCAGATGGAGAGAATGCAGAGAGTAATGGGTGATTTCCCATGAGGGAGTGGAAGGAAGGGCAAGTAAGAAGAAATGAGTGGTCTGTCCGGGCCTTGTGCTGTGTGAGAAGAACCATTCCATCAGGGATGCCAAGCCCCAACACCTGCACTTTAATCCATGAGACCCCGGCTTCCAATTTGCAGAATTGGCCTGAAAGTCATCCAGCAGAACACACGCAAATTCCTGGAGCTGCGTTTCTGGGGCTGGTGGAAGCTCTACAACAAGGTAGGGCTTGTGGGGTCGGACCAGTCTCCCACTGCAGGGGGATGGGGGGCCTTGGGTCCGGGTGGAGGTGCCTCTCAGGAGTGGGAGGCCACAGGATGCTGCAGGCAGAGTCCAAAAATGAGACAAAGGCAGAATCTAGCCTCCTTCCGAACAGGATCAAATTCCTCCCTGAGGAACAATCATAGCATGTCTTCCCACTTCATCTCCATCCTTCAAAATAACATCCTGTTAGGATGGAGAGCCTCCCCCCGCAACACACACACACTACAAAAAGTGGGCTTGGCTATTGGCATCTCTCCCCAGGCGTGTCAAGGCATCTTCGACTCCTTTAGTGAAGGCCTCAGCTTTGAAGCTGGAGTGACCTCAGGAAATCATGGGGTCTGACCTCCCAGGTCTCAGGTTCTTCCTAGACAGCAGAAAGGGCAGTGAGTGAGCCAGGTGGTGGGGCTGCGGGACCCCAAGCAGCCAGCCTGCCCTTAACCAACGTAGGAGGTGGTGAGCTGTCCTCCTGATGCAGGTGGAATCAAAGCAGGTGATGGTGTCCCAGCCTCTGCCCCCCCCATTCAGGGGGGACACCCTGCTGGGCCCCACAGGAGGCCGGATGCAGAGCTGCCCCATTCAGGAGCCGGGAGGATGATGTTGTCTCAAGGGGCCGCCAGGTGGAGGGGTGGGTCCTCTCTGCGGCCCCCACAGGTCATGCAAAAGCTTCTTTCCACTTCCCATAAAAGCACTTTTGAACACAGTGCTGGCCACAGGTTCGAAGGAGGGATAGTAAGTTCTCCATCCCCAAAGGCACCCACACACGGGCCAGCCTACTTGAGGGCTTGAGATTGCAGAGGAGTCCAGATGAGCATTTCTCAGAGTCCAGGCATCGCTGCTCCTTTCCCCACCTGTTCTATGACAGAACCTCTTTCCCAAAGTCAACTCATTTTTTATTTTGAAATTTTTATTTTAAAAAGAAATTTTTTATCCTTACCTGCTTTAATCTCAACCTAAGCAAGCATTACACATCCACAGAATGGTGGATTTGACAAGTTCTTCTCCATTCTTAAAAATGATTATTTAAAGAAATTATTCAATTATTTATTCTTTTTTTTTTTTTTAAGATTTTATTTATTTATTTGACACAGAGAGAGACCAGATCACAAGTAGGCAGAGAGGCAGGCAGAGGAGAGAGGAGGAAGCAGGCTCCCTGCTGAGCAGGGAGCCTGATGCAGGCCTCGATCCCAGGACGCTGAGATCATGACCTGAGCCGAAAGCAGAGGCTTTAACCCCCTGAGCCACCCAGGCACCCCAATTATTTATTCTTAAAAGTTATTTTTAAAGTAACTATGTAACAATGACTATCAAAGGGTTTCTATGTAATGCCAAATCAACCTCACCTGCCCCCTTGGTATTTGTGTCACCCTCTGTGAAGCCCCAGGCCAACAGCCATTAACATTCTTTCAGGCAGGGGTGCCTGGGTGGCTCAGTGGGTTAAAGCCTCTGCTTTCGGCTCAGCTCATGATCTCAGCATCCTGGGATCAAGGCCCGCATCGGACTCTCTATTCGGCAGGGAGCCTGCTTCCTCCTCTCCCTGTCTCTCTGCCTGCCTCTCTGCCTACTTGTAATCTCTCTCTCTGTGTCAAATAAATAAATAAAATCTNTTCCATTATGCATAATGAAATGAGCAGGATGTAGAAGGACAAATATCGTGTGGCTCCCTTATATGAGATCCCTAGAATAAGCAAGTTTGTAGAGACGGAAAGTTGAACAAAGGTTACCAGGAGCTGGGGAGACAGAGGGGGAAGTTGCTGTTTCATGGGTGTGGAGGTCTTATTGATCGGGCTCTCTGCTCAGCAGGGAGCCTGCTTCCTCCTCTCTCCTCTCTCTCTGCCTGCCTCTCTGCCTACTTGTAATCTCTCTCTCTCTGTCAAATGAATAAATAAAAATCTTTAAAAAAAAAAAAAATCACTAATTAAATGTGGCAGAGCAAGGTCCTGTTCCAATGAGTAAAAAAGTAAAATAAAATAAAAATCCTTTACTCTTAGTTTTTAATTAAGCTCTAATCTTATTTAAGCCAGATAGTATGAATTGATGGGAAAATAACCAACACAATGTGGGAGGCTTTCACTGAATAAAAAGTGTTATGTAGTTGTGTGTTAACATGGACCTGTCACCATGGCATCCCAGGTCCCCATAGCCCAGGCTGGTAAGGAAGCTTCCCTGTCATCTTCCAAGAGAGGTGAGGCCTTCTCCCAAATCCATCTCTAGGGAAATGCCTACATTGGTCAGGAAATACCCTGAGGGCCTGTACCGCCAGCTCTGCTTGGAGCTGTAGGGACACGGAGGGCACAAAGGAGATTTTCAAGGGGCTTGAGCTCTAGCAGGGCAGAGAAGTATGAGTGGAGGGAGCTGATGGACGCAGGCCCTCTTGCAGGGAAGAAGAGCCAAATGCACAGAGAGGTCCGGATGTGGGCAGTGGGTGCAGAAGAGGAGCAGGGGCTCCCAGCCAAGGGACAAAGCAGTCCCAGTTCCACAGAGCCAGGAGCAAAAGGGCAGAGGCCACGAGGCAGGACATACCCACTGAGCCGGAACGGGGTGAATGAGGCTGGGTCATACGTGGCCTGGAA
Source organism: Ailurus styani (assembly GCA_002007465.1). Classification (NCBI taxonomy): domain Eukaryota; kingdom Metazoa; phylum Chordata; class Mammalia; order Carnivora; family Ailuridae; genus Ailurus; species Ailurus styani. The sequence continues at coordinate 1,424,107 of LNAC01000028.1, read as the reverse complement.
GACAATGGCGGGGAGCAGATGAAAGAATTAAGTGGGAAAGACAGAGAGACACTGAGAATATACACATGACAAAGAGAGACAGACAGAAAGAGACAGACAGAGAGGGAGGAATCAGTAAGGGAGAAAGGCAAGGGAAACCAGAGCTTAAATTCAGCCAGGGCTCTGAGCACACAATTTACAGAACAGACGTCACCACTGGGCATGGCTAGATGCCAAGGAACACCTAACTTAGGTGTTGATCCCTTAGGATCAAAGAGCACCCTGAGGATTGGTCCTCAGCAAGGATGGGGAGGCTAGGGATGCTTTAGGGCATTTGTGGAGAGGTCCCTCCTCACGGCTGCAAGAGCTGTTTTGCACCCCAGTGTGGGTGTGAGGTCCTGAGGCAGAGCCCCCACAACCCACCACTAAGCCCCCAGCAAAGCCCATCCCCCAACAGAGTATGGTGTTGTTCACCACTCAGGTCAAGCCGCTCCTGAATGTGGCTCGGCAAGAGGAGGAGATGAATGCCAAGGAGGAGGAGCTGAGGAACGCCATGTCCAAGGCACAGGAGCTGAAAAACAGGGTAAAGGAGCTGGAGGAGAAGATGGCCACACTCAGCCAGGAGAAGAACGACCTCACCATCCAGCTACAGGCCGTATGTGGGGCCCTGGAGGGGAGGGGAGGGCGGGGGGTGGGAGCTGGAAGCCCTGGCAACTACCAGGATCCCCAGGGTCACTGAGACTCAGACCCAGGGAAGGAGAGCCTTCTGAGAAGCCATGCCTGAGTGAGATCCTGGCAATAAAAGAACCACCCACTGATAGAAGCACCTCCGTGCACTCCACCCCTTCATGTTTCACAACGATGACTTCCCTTATTGTACAGACAAAAAACTGAATTTCAGTAATGTTATGCCATGAACCATAAGTCACACAGCTGGTGTGGTTCAACTCTGTGGCCAGCTGTCGTCCTACACCAATGACCCCATCTCAGGGAGACCCTAGTGGACACCCAGGTCGTGCCTCTTCTGTCCCTTCCTGTCCGCTTGACTTTTGACAACCCCACCTTCCTCTGAATACCAGTTCCCTCATCCCCAAACTGTAGCTTATGGTAACATCTGCCTGGCTCGCCCCTCGAGGTTGTTAGACGGAGGAATCGTGGATGAGAAATGGCTTGTTAACGCAAAAGTGCCAACTCAGTGCTGGGATCTAGTTTGGCGATGGCCCAGGCCCCACTGACAGATGGAGGCACAGGCACACCTGGGCTCAGCAGCTGGGATGGCAGAGCCTAAACCACCAGTGCAGTGCAGCCTGAGTCTCCACCCCTTCTCCTGGACCACCTCTGCTGCCACCTTAACGGGGATCTAGTGAAAATGCAGATTTGAAGGCAGAAGGTCTCAGGGAAAGCCTGAGACTTGGCATCCTACCCAGCTCCAGGTGATGCCACTGGTGGTCTGGGGATAGCACTGCTAGATGATGCTTTGTTGCACACACCGCCCGGGGCTTGGAGCTCATGCCTGGACCCCTTTGGGACCCTTTGACGGGTGCTCTTTCTTCCACCAGGAGCAAGAGAACCTGGTAGATGCCGAGGAGCGCCTGACCCAGATGATGAAGACTAAAATGGATCTGGAGAGTCAGATCTCGGACATGCGGGAGCGGCTGGAGGAGGAGGAGAGCACAGCGGCCTCCCTGAGTGCCACCAAGCGCAAGCTGGAGGGGGAGATGAGCGACCTCAAGCGGGACCTGGAGGGCCTTGAGACCACGCTGGCCAAGACGGAGAAGGAGAGGCAGGTGAAGAGGCCCTGGGGCCTGACCACACTCCTCACCAGAGCCTGGAAGCCTGCGGGGCTCACATCTGGAGTCCCCACTGTAATACTGCCCGGGACCCTCATCACCAGCCCCATGGGGCTAGTGTCTTGCTGCAATTTAAAATGTGGCTCCGCCGTTGAGCTAGCAGCATTCTGACGGGTCAACAGCCACACGTGGCCAGTGCTACCACGTCGGGTCAGCAAGTCTAGTGAGGCCCGGGGGTCTACTTTCTAAGACACTGCTGCCATCTGAGGACCAGGCTGGGATAGCAAAGGCCTGAACTGGTGGCTTTCACTGCCCCCCTCACCCTAAGATTCTGACGTGGTTGGTTGGAGTGTGCCCAACCACAGGGAGATGCTGTAGAGAGTCAGCATCTCTCAGGCTCCCAAGTGACTTGGGACTGCAGCCGAGCTGCAGAGCCCCTCTCTCAGTGCAAGTGCCTCCCCAAGGGTGTTCCCAGCCTTAAGGGCCTCTCTCTCCTGCCCCCACTTCCAGGCCCTGGATCACAAGGTCCGCACCCTGACTGGGGACCTCTCGCTCCGGGAAGACTCCATCGCTAAGCTCCAGAAGGAGCAGAGGGCCCTGGAGGAGCTGCATCAGGTAGGCACTGCCGGCTTGCCCTTGGCAGAGACACAGGTTCAAATCTCGCTTTGCTGCCCCTCAGCTGGAGACCCGGGTTCAAATCTCAGCTTTGATACCCCTCAGCTGGGGCCCGTAGGGAAGGCACAGAGTCTCCCAAAATCTCAGTTCCCTCATCAGTGAAGTGGGCGTTGCCATGTCTTATTGATGTCCTCCCAGGTTTGTTTTAAGTGGGGTGACCACATAATTTATCACCCAAACTAAGATGGTTTGAGAGTCCCAGTGCACTGGAAGGTATGGTCCCAGACTCATCAGGATGAAGGGAGTGCATAGAAGTGCCCTGTGAGTGACGCCCCAGTGAACCCTGATTCATCTTGGTGACAAACGGCATGAGCTCTTGTCATGGGGAGACCCACTCGGGTCAGTTACAGGCTCAGGCTCCTGAACATAGAGCCAGCTCTGACCAGTCACCAGTGATGACCATGGCCCAGGATACTTCTTAGCTCTGGAGACACAGGTACAAAGAGCAAGTTGAGGTCCAGAGCCAGACAGTGAACCCCCATCGCCATGTTTGCTGACACCATGAAGGCACAACACGTCTCCCAAGTGCCTCTCTCTGCTGCCTCTGGAAATACCACCTCAGAGACTGTGACTCAACCATTTCAAACTCAGAGCCCCCTTTTATAACAAATACAGTCAATTCTCATCATTTGAGGGAGTCATGTTCTATAAAGTCACCATAAACACTGAATTAGCAAACACTGAACCTCAGTTTTAAGGGGAACTATAGGGTTAGGTTCCTGCAAGCTTCTGGTCACTCAATACATAATACGCCTTGATTACAATCAGTACATTGCTTTGTTTTATGTATGTTTATGTTGAAAGACACTATTTGGTCCATACTGTGGGTTCCAGAACATGGAGCTTACAGTCAACAGCCCTGTATCTCATGCCTGAACAAAACTTACCTGACACACAGATTTCCTCTGTGGGGCACATCACAGCCTTTTTGTGCTTGGGAACACTAGACAGTGTGGCAGACAGCGCGTGGGGCTATTCGAGAGAGCAAAATCACCTAGACAAAAGCACCAAACCATAAAACAAACCACAGCACTGAATAGACTCCGAAAAAGACACTTGTTTGCAATAGGAGCGGGAACAAGAAAGCGGAGCCCCACCTCCTCTGACCGCAGCTGGGAGTGTGTGCCCTGGGAGACTCAAATTTTTCGCTGCTCTGCGCATGTCTGCAAAGGACCATGAAAGCATCACAAGTATTGATTTGGGATTACAAATAAATTTGAGCTAGTAGGTAAACTGGCAAGTAGATAATCCGCAAATAGTGAGCACAGGCTCTGTTTTGGAAGCCTCTCTTACTATCCTAAAATAAAAATTATTCTAAGTCATGCGTAACTTCAAAAAAAATCAATAGTGTACCCCTTCTTTTTTAAGGGGGAAATGAATGGAGTGTAATTTATATTAAATGATGGGCTGTCAGGCAGATCCCCGAGAAGATGTCATGAGCAGGCGGCCGTCCACCTGAGCCTGCCGAGGTGGCTGCAGGTGGGCATGGAGGGCGTGTTGGGGACACAGATAGTGCATTGTGGCTGCTGTCTGTGATGCGAGTTTACAAAATGGTGAAGAACTCTCAGGGAGATTTTGACAATTACAAATCTCTCAGTTTTCATGGTAGATCATTCTTCAAAAATGTAGTTATACTAAATGAAAAAATAAATAGCTGAGTTCTGTGGAAAGTGATGCTGGGTGCTAGGTTCAGAAGAATCTAATTCTTGTTTCGCTTATGTGAATGCTTGGGTGGGGCATCAAACATGCGGACTGCAGGATTATTCATGGTGCTGGATTGTCCAGAGCAAGGCAAGATCTCCAGCATCCCTGGAAATACCCACTAAGTGGGGCCCCCGATCGTGGTGACAACCAAAAGCCCCCCACAGATTTCCAACCTGCCCCATGGAGAACCAGAGCCCCACTGACCGGTGACAGCCCCCCTGCAGCTAACAGGTGCTCAGGTCCGCTCCCCACCTCACCTGGCGTCAGGGGCAGGTGCTCCAGTAGCTCTCCACTGAGTTCAGGAAGTGATGGCAGAGAACCATCACTCTGTTCAGCTGCTCCCACATGACTTGTGGGACATGCATATATATCTTTCCCTCCAGAAAACCCTCGACGACCTGCAAGCCGAGGAGGACAAGGTGAACCACCTGAACAAGACCAACAGCAAGCTTAGCACCCAAATCCATGAGGTAATACCCTGTTGCTGGGGGCAATGGTATAGCTCAAGGGCTGGGTCCATGCTGGGGCACAGGGTCCTCAGATGCATTTGGGGAACTGGACTGAACCATGCCCTGGGGAAGTGAAGTCCTCTCTGAGGGTACAGCGAAGGAACCAGGCCCAATCTGGTTCCTCATCACATTCTGGCCTTAGATTCACCTCCTCACCCCCACTTTCTCTTGCTTTTTTTGTTTGTGCAGCTGGAGGATAACTGGGAGCAAGAAAAGAAAATCTGGGCAGAGGTGGAAAAGGCTCGTCGCAAAGCTGAGAGTGACCTGAAGATGACCATTGACAATCTCAATGAGATGGAACGGTCCAAGCTAGACCTCGAGGAGGTGGTGAAAAAGTACGCCCATGCAGGCGTTCATTCACCCACAACAGTAGCAGTATCTAGCACTTCCTGGATGGGGCCAGGTGCCGGGCACTGTGCTGAGGGCTTCATGTGCATTAATGCATGTCTCCAGCACCCGCTGTGTGCCAGGCACTGTGCCCAGCATAGAGGATATGGTGGGGGGGAGTAGGTGCTACCCATGCACAGGGAGCTCCAGGTCTCACACAGGGCTTGTTGGACACTGGAAAGGAGACTAGTACTAAGCAAGGTATCTACCCCAAAAGGCAGGGAGTCTTCATAGAAACCCATAAAGCTGAGCTTTCAAAGATCACAAGGAGTCGAGGGGGCATTTTTCTCAGTATCGCTCTGCCAATAACACAGGAGAGCCAGATGGAATGGAAAAACACTGGAAACAGGAAAGCAATGGAAGGCTACTGCAACACTCCAGGTGTAAACCTGAACTAAGTAAGAGGCTGAGGGATACAGATGAGGAGTCAGACAAGGAAACCTCTCAGGGAGTGGAATTTGCACAATGCATCTTTGAGGTGCATTTTGCTAAGGCAGGTTCAAAGCACCACGGACTGCTAGGAGGGCAGGCAGCTAGCTCTGCCTCTTGGCACATTTCCTCTATGGCATGCCAGGAGGTGCATGTGACCTTGACCATCCTGCTCATCCACTTGGTCTCTGACGTCTTAGTTCTCACACGTGGCTCTTTGGCACATAGAACCCACATGTCAGAAGGAGACATCCTATGGTGGGAAGTTTTTAGAGGAAATTTTTCCCTAAAAAGGCAAAGCATCCAGGCAATTCCGGAGCCCCTAGAATGTAAGCTGTGCCAGAGCGGTGATTTCTGTCTGGTTTGTTCACCAGTGTGTCCCCAGAAGCCCAAACAACGTCTGGCACATAGTAGATACTCGATGAACTTGTACCAAATTAAGAAGTTCATGAGTGAATGAATGAATAAGCAGGTGGAAAACATGTGCAGCAGATTCAGAGGTTCTGCGGGGTGAGACCTCCTGGGCAGTCACCCCAGAAGGCCAGGCGCTGTGGCATAAGTGGGTTTTAGCAGGTTCAAGGCCTCCTCTGGCAGCCCAGGTTCTGTTCACTAGCCAGCTGGCTGATCTCCCCCCAGAGCCTTTCCCTCAGGAGATCAAAACTTCTCTTGCAGGAGGGATATGGAAATCAATTCTGTCAACTCTAAATATGAGGATGAGCAGTCTCTGAATTCCACACTCCAGCGGAAACTAAAGGAACACCAGGTGTGTCCGGGACCGAGAGGACAGAGCTCTCCTTTTGAAATGCACCTCCAGGCTTTGCTACCATGAGCTGCTTGGCTGCCTGGGTTTCCTGAGGAGCGAGACTGCCCCAGAGTCCTTGAGACCAATCCATGTTCACCTCACACAGGCTTAGAGTCAAAGCCACCATGATGATTACAAGGCCCTCCACAATATGACCCCATTCCCTTCCTGACCTTGTCACCCAGCCTTCTCCCACCACTCCCCAGCCTCCCTCCTGCCTCAGGGCCATTGCACATACTCTCTGGGCCCTGTTTCCCTCTGTTTTTGATGGTGTTCAGCTCGGCAACTTGCCATCATTTCCATATTAAAATGCCAAGTGGGCAAGTTTGTAACTTCACCCAGAAGAGATAACTCCCCCTTGGCTTATTTGTCTGCTAGGCCCGAATTGAGGAGCTAGAGGAAGAACTGGAAGCTGAGTGGGCAATGAGAGCCAAGGTAAGTGAAATACTTCTGCACTTTTTTGAGTCTAAGGACCCAGCTCCAGCCACAATCCAACCATAAGCAGACACTCCAGTCAGGAAAGCAAGAGGACAGGTTTCCAATTGAAAAGGCCTTGTGGATTCTCGAGCTGTGCACCAGGCCCAGTGCTACATGTGCAATATTAACTATGATATAAGATGCAAAGATACTATTTCTGGTGTGAGTCCAAGGAAGGCGGCTAGTTCTGCCCGGGGCAGGTAGAGGCGGCAACATTAGCCTGGGGACTTGGAGACTGAATTGAACAGGCTGATGCCAGGAAGAATTTCTAGGTAAAGAGAAGAAATAGCACCTCTCTGCACAGTGACAAAGATGTAAAAAGAAAAGCAAAGGATGGAAGGAGGCTTTATGGTGGGGATCCTGCTGAGGACAAGGCAAGAAAGCTGGTGGGAGATGAATCCTCACACACCTAATCTCCAGATTCAGCCAAACCGGGGCAGGGGTAGGATGGGCGGGAAGACCCTCCCTCCCTCCAGTGCAGGGGAAGGACACAGGCATCCTTCACTGGCCGTGTGGCACAGGCAGAGGGCAGAACTCCCCAAGTGCAGGTCCCCAGCCTCACAAGACACCATGCAGTCACTGTAGTCTTTACCAGAGAAGGGGGGGCTCCAGCACCAGGCTCCCATCATGGTCATTCGATCTTCCCCAGGTGGAGAAACAACGCAGCGACCTTGCCCGGGACCTCGAAGACCTCAGTGACAGGCTGGAAGAGGCTGGGGGAGCCACTTCTGCTCAGGTACCATCCTCAAGAGACCCAGGAACCCCAATTCCTGTCCACCTGCAAGGAGAAAAAAAAATGCTGGATGATGAGCAGTAGGGAAAAGACCAGTTAGTTCTTGCTGAATTTCCGGGGGCTAACTTGAGGAGAAAACAATTAATAATAAAGAAGAGGCAAGAGAGGGGCTGGTTTGGTCTACCTTCTCTTGGGGCTCCTTAGCCCAGTGGTGTTGACAGAAGCAGCACTAGGCTGAAGGCAGAGGGCAGGTGTTGTACAATTCGTATTTATAGAAAGTGTGAGCTGCAGTAAGGCCAGCAGATCAGGAGAGGACTGCCACCAAAGAGAGTCTGTGACAGTTCCCAAGAAGAGGGGCGTGCCATGCAGGACCACACAGGGAGGCACTAAGGTCAGCAAGAGGCAAGGGCAGGGGGTAATTGTACATGAGAGCCTTTACTGTCATTTCTGAGGAAAGAACAGGGGAGCCAGAGTAAGCAGGCTTAGGATGGGCTAGTTTGGATAATTACAGCAGGCTCTAGGGTACGGGTACCCTAGTTGTCTGGTACCTGGCCATGGGGGTACTGAGGGCAGGCAGACGATGGCTGAGAGTGTGAGAAGCCCACAGAGGAGGGACTGGAGGAGAGAATGGGCTCTAGATTGGTTGCTTTGCTTTGGAAATCCAGTTGTTTTCTATCTCTAGGAGTTAGCTAACCCTGGGAGGGGCTGTCCTTCCAGGGTCAGCAAAGTCCCAGATATCAAAGCATCAGAATACAGAAAATAAAGAAATGGTTAATATAGCAGGGTGACACCACACTCCCAGGGCTGGAATCCAAGCTGAGCCTCTGGTGCAGAATGCGTCTTCCTCCAATTCACCTAAAAGCATTATGGATACTGGCAAAAGCCACTTGAAACTCTGCTTCTAATTCCATGTAATTAGGTCTCTTATAAATGTGGACCCTGGGTCAGAGCTGAGAGCAGGAATATGGATGGTGTCCCTTAGCACTGGAAGGCTCCCTGGACTCCACGTCACCCCCTCACCATTCTGGCCACAGTCTGCTAGCTTTGGAGACAAGTGCTGAGCTGGTGCCCAGCTGTGGTCACGGTCCCGGGAGGAAAGGCATTAAGAAGGGACGATGTCTAGCGATGCAGGGAAAGTTAAGGGAACAATAGGATTCAGGGCACCAGGGGGATGGAAGTGGGGTCACGAGACTGTGTGATATGGGGAGACAAGGAGCAGGGGCTATCTAGTGGGCTCCTTCTGGAGGCTCAGAGTGTGTCCAAGGCCTCTCTCCTGGCAGTTGGTATGTTGCTAGGCAAACTTCGGTGTTCCTTGCTTGTAGCTGCATCACTCTATCCCTGCCTCCGAGGTCCTGTGGCCTTCTTCTTGTGTGTCTCCCTGGATCCAAATCTCTCTCTTCTTAGAAGGACAACCAGTCAGTGGGTTATGGCCATCCCTAATCCATTTATGGCATTTTAAACTGTTTATATCTGCAAAGACCCTGTTTCCAAATAAGGTCACCACCACAGGTATCTGGAGTTAAGAATTAAGCGTATCTTTTTAGGAGGCACAATTCAAGGCACAATGCTATCTAAACAAATGTGGTGGGCAGCCCTCCCAGAGGTTCAGGATGGATAGTTCCGTCAAAACATCCTATTAGTGGGATGCTGAAATAGCGGGGGACTGCTGAGCAGGTGGGCACTATCCAGCCTCAGGAGGCCAGTGCTAGTCGGTTCTGCTAAACTACTCTTTTCCTCTCTTCCAGATTGAGCAGAACCGCAAGCAGGAGGCGGAGCTGCTAAAGCTGAGGCGGGAGCTGGAGGAGACAGCCCTGCAGAGTGAGGCAGCGGCGTCCACGCTGCGCAAGAAGCACACAGACTCCATGGCTGAACTGACCAAGCACGTGGAGAACCTGCAGAGGGTCAAGTCCAAGCTGGAGAAGGACAAGCAGGTCATGAAGGCGGAGATCAATGACGTCAATGTCAGCATGGAGACTATGCAGAAGTCCAAGGTGAGGGAGGACCCCCGCAGAACCACAGGGAGGTGCCTGAGTGCCCGGCTGCTTCACAAATATTTCCCAGGCCCCTTGGCAAGCCTGAGGCATGTTCTGGATGTTATGAAGGGAGCTCAGCCCAGACCCCACTGGATGGCGTATAACCTTGGCCAGGTTCATAACCTAATTGTGCCTCAATTTCCTCATCTGTAAAATGGCAACATTAATAATCCCTACTCCATAGTGCTGTTGTGAGGGCTACGACTGTCCCTGGCATATAACAAAAGCTCCATAAATGTGAGCTATTAAGATGACCATTACATTAGGACAACTACATTCTCGAGGAGCTGGGAGATGAGTAGGATAAATGCATACAGCACCACAATGAAAAAGGGATATGTGGCAAGAGGGAAAAGCAAGTAAGCCATTCAACATGGCTTTTTACCAAGCATCTGCCATGTGAAGAGCCTTCTTGTGACATGAGGGAAAGGGGGGCTCCAAAGGTGAGCAGGGAGGATGCCTTGGGGTCCCAGTCACAGCCAACTACTATTCCACATTTCAGACACTCACAAGGTATCTTCACAGATCCTAGTTTATCTGCAGACCCCTGCATTAATGCTAGTATTTTTTCTTAAACTCACCCATTGCATTTCCTTATTGGATGAGGTCTGCAGGGGTCCAGAGTGGCCATAAAATGGAGATGAGCCAGAAAGTGAGGGTCTGTGTGCCAACCCAAATGTTCTAGGTTTATGTTGGTAAAAATGGTGAGCTGGGGTGGAGGGAAGATGGTTCTGAGACAGGGACATTCTAGAAGGACTAAGCAGTCTGGGGGGCTGCACTAGGGGAACCCCGGTGGGAACCAGGGAGGGCCTTGTCCCCACCGGGCTCATTTGTCCTGGGCAGATGAATGCTGAGGCCCACGTCCGAAAGCTGGAAGACAGCTTAGCTGAAGCCAATGCCAAGGTGGCTGAGCTGGAGCGAAACCAGGCAGAAATCAACGCCATCAGGACGCGCCTGCAAGGTGAGCTGGCCCCAGCCTACAGCTTCTTGAAGCCCCGTGCATGGAACAGAACGGGGATCCTCAAGGAAACTGAAGGAGTAGCTGGGTCCTCTTCCCAGAACTTTCTCGGCCTTGGAAAATTCACATCCCCTGTGATGAGACAGGAGATTTGATTCTACCCACTGAGTGTCCCAAGTATCATCTTTATAGCATCAAACAGGGAACACTATTCAAAGTATTTCCCTCCTAGTTCTGTCAATCACCCTGTGAGATCAGCAGGAGGGGCAGCAGACACAAATCAATTTTTAAACATTTTAAAACATAACCTGCATACTAACAGACAGTGAACATGTGTCACTAATGAAGGAGTCAGAAAACGGCCAACCTGCCTTCAAAGGGCATTTGAGGGGCAGAGATTTACACAGTCGGTTGGGGAAAGGATGCCTGTATATAACTTTGCTAAGGTAGATCCAAAGCCAGTTAATGTCTTACAACACAATAATACAGCAACCTCTGGGTTTGGTTTGGTTTTCTTCCTTTTTCTTTTTCTTTCTTTTTTTTTTTAACCAGAAGAAATCCTTTGCATCTCTAGGGCAAAAATAATTTGCAGCTTATCACTATTCACTTAACATCTAACTTTGCAGAGGCCAGGCTAGGCTAGGCCAGGCTCTTATCTGCAGCACACTGCAAGACAAATAACCACGCTATTCCCTGAGAGAAGGAAATACTTCCTAGATAGGCCAGTTAGACAATGTTCCAGTGTGACACCAGAGAACCGGCTGGCCTCCTTTGGCCTTATTTCTCACATTCTGAGTACTTCCAAAAATCAATAACCCCATTTGATAGATAAGAAAAGGGAAGCTCAGTGACGAGGTAACTTACCACGAAACTAATGACTAGAAACCCTTGCTCATCCTCTCAGGCTCATGGATGTCCTTCTGGCCTCCGGCCCCCACAATCAGTTCACAGACGACAAGAGTGTAGGTTCAGGGACCATGACAATTAATTTTTCAAAATAAACACTCTCTGCCCACAGTTTCCTTCACACTGCTTTGCTGTATCTCATGCCAGGGGCTGGGACTTCATGATCGGAAGTCCCATATTCCATTCAGGACACCTGGATGTTGGCAGTGCTTGGACAATTGCTCCTCTCCTGGACTCACTCAATTTGGGCGGCTTGGAATGATTCACCAGGCTCCCCTTTCCAGCTTAGTTGGCCAAGTCACCATATTTATGGGGTACTTTGGGAACACTGCACTGGGGAAGCTTAGGATCTGACTGGGGAGCCAGTTTTTCATCCAATATTTCTCCCATTCCCTTCTCACCCACCTGAAAATGGAGAGCTGAGCCGGGAATACGAGGAATCCCAGAGCCGGCTCAACCAAATTCTGCGGATAAAGACATCCCTGACATCACAGGTGGATGATTACAAGAGGCAGCTGGATGAAGAATCCAAGGTTTGTTTGGGGAAGGGGTTGGGGTGACGGAGCTGTCTTTCTGAAGAAAGTTACAGGTTATAAAGTTGTAGAAGGTACTTGAAAAATATGACTCAAAAACAAGTTAAGAAGTTAACTACAAGACTGTGGTGTGCCAAGTGTACAACTAAATGAAATCGGACAAAATTCCATATCCTTGTGGCCAGTAACTGGAACAAAACAAGGAAAATAAGCTCTAATGGTTTGGGTTGTAGAAGCAGGTGTCCTTTCCCCTCTTTACTTGCTGCAATGTTGATTCAACATTGTATGTGTCTAAGCGATGGCCCTGGGGGCCATAGGGACCAGCAGGGCCTCTGATGGGCTCGGCTGGTCCCCGCAGTCTCGCAGCACAGCCATGGTGAGTCTCGCCAACACCAAGCATGACCTAGACCTGGTGAAGGAACAGCTGGAAGAGGAGCAGGGAGGCAAGTCAGAGCTGCAGCGCCTCGTGTCCAAGCTCAACACTGAGGTGACGACCTGGAGGACCAAGTATGAGACGGATGCCATCCAGAGGACCGAGGAGCTGGAGGAGACCAAGTGAGTGTCACCCTGCCCTGGAGAGCAAGGAATGCTGGGGTAGGGGTGGTGTTGGGGGGTCTGACCACATAAGCCACTGTGAAGGCCAGGACCACAGCCAGGAGAAGGCAGTTCACAGGCTCCTCTTAAAGGTGGGGATGCGTGTCTGGACAGCAAAGCCCACTTTGTGCCCTCGGCAGGATACCCAGCCTTCGGGTTCCCTCGTCAAGGCTCTCTCTGTCCTCTGCCCTAAAGTGCTCAGGCTCCCTGCAGGGAGGTCAGGAGCAGGGTCTCCACCTCCAGGCAGGGCTTCTCTGCCCCTAAAGTACTTGGGAAGCTTCCATAAGTCTGGTGGGTCTGGGGTGGGGCCTTTGGGTGATGCTGGGAGGACACAAACCACATTCAGTAGAAAGGACCCTCATTCTGCCAGTTCTCCCACTCTGTGCTAAATGCCCTCAAGTCTTGTGAGCTTTCTTCCTCGTTTGCAAACTAGGAAGTGGAAACTCTGCTTGATGGGACTGAGGAAATAAGAGTAGACATGTGAATGTGGCTCTGAGCTCCCTTCTTGTATAGGAACAGGCTGGCTTGGTTGCCCATGGGAAGCCCTGTGTGTGAGCCAACCTGCGGCAGGCAGGAAGGGGACCCCAGACAGCTTGCTGGTCCCTCCTCCCCACCTCAGACAGAAGTCCGAGGTCACCAGGTGGAATTTGTGGCAACAAGATAGCAGTAAGCACAGTGGCCTCCAGCTGACATAAATCTCTTACCAAAAACTCTTTATACGTTGATCCTAAATCTACGTCCTGCAGCTCCCCATCTCCTGCCCTCCAGCCCTTTTCTATTTTCTGTTGAGGGCATCCAGGAGCTACCTGGTCTCACTCTAAAGCTCAGACTGAATCTCAACCCCTCACCTCTCTCTGCCTGGACCTTCTTCCCCAGACCTCGGCAAGGTCCTCGCCCTCCTCTTCTGCTCATGTGTCCCCCTCCCTGCCTTATTTTCTCCATGGTGCTTATGTCTCTGTCTATCCCCTGTCTAAAGCAGAAGTTTCATGAGGGCAGAGGTCTTGGTCTATTTCTCTAATGCCTAGGATAATACCTGACCCAGAGTAGAAACAATAAATAGTTGTTGGATGGACAGATGGATGGACGGACTGATGGACAGTGACTGCTTTCCTCTAAACACTCTGTTTCATCTGCATCTTTTCCACTGTGGCACCAGAGCTCAGCACCACAAACCCAGCCCAGTCCATGGGCTCTTCTGTTTCTCTGACAGCCTCTCTTGCCCTCGCCCGCAGGAGGAAACTGGCCGCCAGGCTCCAGGAAGCAGAAGAGACAGCCGAAGCTGCCCAGGCGTGGGCTGCCTCCCTCAAGAAAAATGAACAGCGACTCCAGGCAGAAGTCGAGGACCTCACCATTGACTTGGAGAAGGTCAGGGGGTCAAACACTCACTGGGTACAAGGAACCCCAGGGAGATGGATAAAACTATCACATGTCTGGGCTTAGCAAGAAGAAATAGGGGGCCGAACAGGATGGAGCACAGGGTCTGTATTCAGGCCCCTTGGACACAGGCCCCTGTCTGATCTTAACACTCAACAGGCCAACTATTCAAATAGGTCTGCGATGAGGACAAAACTTAGTCCCAGGAAGTCATGCAGCTACTGTCTCTGTTCCCCTTTTCCTCATGCAAACTGCATCCCACACACTTCGTGTGGCTATATATTCTTGTTTACATCCCTGGTTCGGACTGACCTGCAAGTCTCCGGCCCAGATTAAATAAGATTTCCACTGGCACATAGCAACCTGGTCTTGGTCTAGATAGGGCATGTAGGCAGAGGGTCATATCCACGTGAGAACAGTCCCAAAAGCTGATAACCTTTTGCACCTGCACCCCCACAATTAAGAAATTAAGCATAAATGTACAAAATCCAATACTGTACCGCAGCAAATACATAGTTGCCAGACAGTTATGAAAAAAGGTGAAAGGTCTATGAAAAAGAAGGTTTGAGAAAAATCAGCTTTTATTCACAAGAAAAAGAATACCAAACCCATTTCTGAGTTGGACAATGACATATAACACATATTAGGAAATTACAGAAAAATAGGCTATGGAGAGTTGGGTGAATATTTTAAATCTGGGAGGGCTGTTGTGGCCCAGATCCCTCATTTTACTCCTAAGAAAATCCAAGCCTGGGACAATAAGTTGGACTGCCCAAGGTTGCACATCTAATAGTAAAGGCTTAAGAAGTGGGGCATGACTCTTTGCAGGTCCCTGCCCTGTGCTTGTGCCATACATGTGGAATTATCTCCCAGACCTCAATAAGTCCGAGGTCACCAGTGTCACTAGGGAGGGGTGGGGAAGCTGGAGAGGAGGGCAGAGGAGGGGAAGGGGCTGGAAAGGCAGACCCGTGGAGACCAGTTCCACCTCTCCTTAGGCCAATGCTGCAGCCACCGCCTTAGACAAGAAGCAACGAGTCTTTGACAAGATGCTGGCCGAGTGGCAGCAGAAGTGCGAAGAGCTGTAGGTGGAGGTAGACAGTTCGCAGAAGGAGTGCCGCATGTACATGACAGAGAGCTTCAAGATCAAGACTGCCTATGAGGAGTCCCTGGAGCACCTGGAATTGGTGAAGAAGGAGAACAAGACTCTGCACGGTGAGTCTGAAGGCAGGGACAAAGACACAGGTGGGGCCTCCTTCCTCCTGAGTGCGAAATGGGTTTGAGTACCTGGCACATCATAGGCACCCGATAAATGTATACTACTAACACTGTATAGAAACACGTGGGCACTCAGCAACAGTACTTCAAGCAGGTGAGTCACTTAACCCTTCTGTGCCTCAGTTTCCTCATCAGTAAGTCAGGGAAAGGATGACTTCCTTGTAAGGTTGGTGTGACAATGAAGCAAAATGTGTGAAATCTTCACTCACTAGAGTGGCTGGCACGAATAAGGGCTCAGTAGAGCCCTTTGTGTGCTGAGCCCTTACATCTACCATATGTACGTAATCTACAAACATGTGCAAGACTTCTTTTTTTAAAAAAAAGACTTCTTTTTAAGATTTTTATTTATTTTTGAGAGAGAAAGAGAGAGCACAAATAGGGGTGGGGGGCAAGAAGGAGAAGCAGAATCCCTGCTGAGCAGGGAGCCTGATGCAGGGCTCAATCCCAGGACCATGACCTGAGCCGAAAGCAGACACTTAACTGACTGAGTCACCCAGGTGCCCTATGTATAGGATTTTTTTATGTTTCGGAGGCCTCGGGCTGGAATTTCATTCTGTTGGATACTCTTGGAAGAATGCTATCTGTTGAAGATCACTTTGCCATTCAGAGATCTGACTGCATTATTTGCTTTTACAGCAAGTGCACGTTTCTAATCACAGATGTCAATATATTTATTTTCAAGAACTGTTTCAGGATCTGTCTGCTGTGCAGCAAATGAAATCTCAGTCAATACAGGGTTTCCTCAATTCAGGTTAGGTGCCTGATGGACAGTAGAAGCAGAATTGCCCCTCATTGTCCCTGATTGTAGAAGCAATGGTCCCTGATTGTCCCCCAAATATGCCCAAGGTCCTAGAAGTCCCTCCCCGGGGAGCTGTCAGCTTACAGGGAGAATCATGAGAGCCCAGCGTTTGAGGTTTGAAGGCTCTGCATTTGTAACCTCAAGAGTCTAAGTACTAAAGGACTTGAACATAAATACATGAGTTAAGATTGGGAAGGAACAACCAGAACACCCAGACCAAGGTTGCCTGGACTAGGAAAGAGCAGAAAATAGGAGGGAGGTGATGGTGAGGCACTGCTGAGGGTCCCTGCCAATGGCCCAGGGCCCTGCCTCCTCCTCCACCCACCTCCGTTCCCCACTCACACCCTCCCACCCGCTCCTGGTGCAGATGATAAAACTCCCTGATATCCTAGGGGTTAAGAGGACTATGCACCTCACCTGTCAGGTGAGACACAGGTGAGAACCAAAACTTGTAAAGTAGCCCCAGCCTGGTGGGAGCCATGGAGGAGTGGCCGAGCAGCCTGCCTGGGCTGAGAGAGTGTGAAGCAGCATCACAGCGTTCCTGGTTGTCCCAGAGCAGTGCAGTGGGGACTGTTCTGGAAATTGTCACTATGTTCAGGTGGCAGCTAATGGGAAGTCATGTGGGCTACAGGGTGTCTATGATGCCAGCACAGAGGGCCAACAACTGAGACTTGGATGATGCCCCCAGTGCTCTCTAAACCCCCCTGGAACTTAGAAACCCGGGTGGGGAGACCCTGGATTAAATGAGATTTCTCTGAACTCAGGGAGGATTGATGTAGAAATGGAACTTGGTCACAGATTAATCAGGACACTTATATTTCCTGGACACCTCTGGTTGTGGGCTGAGATTTGTGGCTGCTCCAAGAGCCTGTAGGTCCCTGGGGATTCCTCTGGGTGGGCAACAGAGAGGGCTCCCAAATGAGGAAGGAGATCAGAAAGACCCTAACCTTTTCTTGTGAGGTTGGTTTTCACACCTGGTGGCGGGAAGGCAGAGGAGAGAAGGGGCTCTCTAAGAAGGCCCTGACTAAAGGCCTCACAGGCCTGGGGAGTCCTCGGCATGGCCCCAAAGCTGCTCTGTGGTTGCTCGCTCTTCTCTGGGCTTCAGTCTCTCATCTATAAAATGAGGAGCTTGAACCCACTGTTCTCCGATGTCCAAGCCTTGATGCTCCATGAGTCTTTGACTTGAAAGTATATTGCTTCTCTTTAGATACAGTGAGGTTAGGAGTGCCTGCTTCCGCCCTGACGTAGCAATATCTGTGCCACATGCTATGACCCTGGGAAGCTGATGGTCCTCGTGTGTCTTATTAATGAGAATATTCCTTCCTCAGAGGAGATAAAGGAACTGATTGATCAGCTGGGAGAGGGAGGACGGAGTGTGCATGAGCTACAGAAGTTGAAGAAAAAATTGGAGATTGAGAAGGAAGAACTCCAGGTGGCCTTGGAGGAAGCGGAGTCTTCCCTGGAGGTAACCACGTGGTCATCACCTGGGAGGCTGGACCCCTGGCCAGGGACCATGCACCTACTTGGCCAGATTGACTGATGTTTATATTTCTGGCAGGTTGAAGAGAGCAAGGTGATTCGAATTCAGCTGGAACTGGCTCAGGTGAAAGCTGACATCGACCGGAGAATCCATGAGAAAGAAGAGGAATTTGAAGCTACGAGGTATGGGGCTGAGGGAATGGGAGGCTGACTTGAGGTAGCATGATGGAGTAGAGTCCAGAAACCTGGGCCTCTGCCGCTAGTCATGTGACCTTGGGCAATTTAGGTGAATGCTTTGAAATTTAGTACTTAAGTGATCACAAAACCCATAATAATTCAAAAATGGACAAAGGACTTGACTAGACATTCCTCCAAAGAGATATACAAATGGCCAATAAGCACATGGAAAGATGCTCACTATCACTCGTCATTATGGAAACACAAATCAAAACTACAATGAGATACCACCTTGTACCCATTAGGAAGCCTACCATCCAAAACACAGAAGATGACAAGCATTGGCAAGAATGTGGAGAAACTGGAACCCTTGTGCACCGCTGGTGGGAATGTAAAATGGTACAGCTGCTGTGAAAACAGTATAGAGAGGCTCCTCATGAAATTTAAAATAAAATTAACATATGATCCAGCAATTCTACTTCTGGGTATCTACCCAAAAGAACTGAAAGCAGGGTCTTGAAAAGATTTATACACCTGTGTTCATAACATTATTCAGAAGGGCTACAGTATGAAAGCAACCAAATTGTCCACTGACAAATGAATGGATTAAAAAAATGTGGTCTGTACATACAATGGAATTTTTTTAAAGATTTGAGAGAGAGAGAGAGCGCATGCACACGCATGAGCGAGGGGAGGGGCAGAAGGAGAGGGAGAGAAGCAAAACTCTTTGCTGAGTGTGGAGCCCAACGCAGGGCTCAATGCAGGGCTCGATCTCACAACCCCGAGTTATGACCTGACCCTAAATCAAGAGTTGGACGCCCAACCGACTGAGCCACCCAGGCACCCCCATACAATGGAATTTTATTCAGTCTTAAAGAGGAAGGAAATTCTGACACCTGCTATAATATAGATGAACCTTGAGGACATTATATTAAGTGAAGAAAGCCAGTCACAAAAAGACAGACACTGTATGATTCCACTTACAGGAAGTACTTAGAGCAGTCACGGTCATAGGAGCAGAAAGCAGAATGGTAGTTTCCAGGGCCTGGCAGAAAGAAGGATGGGGGGAATTAGTGTTTAATGGGGACATGATTTCAAGTTTATAAGATGAAACGAGTTCTGGAGATGGATGGTGGCAAGGATAGCATAGCATTATATATTTAATACCACTAGACTATGTACCTAAAAATGCTTAACATAGGAAATTTCATGTAACGAGCATTTTCCCACAACAAAAAAATTGGGGAAAAAAAAAACCCTGTGAGATAAGTGCAATTGTCCCATCTAACAGATGTGAATGATGATGGCTTCTTCATCCCAGCTCTGGGGTGTGGGGAAGATTAAATGAGATGGTAGATATGAAAGTACATTGTAACCTGCAAAGCCACACAACTGTTACTGTTAACATTCATGACCCTTAGAGAACACCTACCACATCACAGAAAAAAAACTGATCTCTTGGGGTGCCAAGGAGTGCTGGATTAGGAGATTCCTTTTTAATCCAGTGTCCTCTGTTGCTGCTTGAGGTTCTAAGAAACTTTTGGACTCAGCACTAGGTTTTGGTTTACAGAAATATGATTTGTTGTGATTCTGAGATCAACACACTTGCAACTGTCCACATTGGCACCCTGCCTGAACTGCCTGTCTGCAATCTCCCTGCACTGTGGCTTCCTGAGTGCACATCACCCACAATCACTCCTGTGGGCCGTAGGGAGAGCCTCTGGGGAGAGAGGCCCCATGACTCTGCAGCCATCAGGCTAAACCTGACCCCCACCCAAACACCTAGTGATGCCACTATGTGGTGCGTGCATGCGTGTGTGCATGAGCGTGTGTGAGAAAGAGTTTGCAATAGATTTGAGATGTAATTTACATATAGTTTACCCACAGCAAGGGAAAAACTGAAACGTTTTAAGTTGTGCAATCATCACTACAATTTTAGAATACTGCATCCCCCACCCCCGAGATAAACCCCATATCTCTTAGTAGTCATACCCCCATATCTTCCCACCACCCTCACTCCCAGCCTGCGGCAACAACTAATCTAGCCAACTACTTTCTTTGGACTTGCCTATTCTAGACATTCCATATAAGTGGAATCATACAGTACGTGGTTCTTTGTGACTGGCTTCTTTCAGCGGGATGTTTTCAAGCTTCACCCATGTTGGGGCATGTGTCAGGAAGTATTTCATTCCTTTTTATTCCTGAATAATATTCCATTGTTTGGGCAGGTCACATTTTATTTATTCATCAGCTCATGGACATTTGTGTTGTTTTCACCTTTTGGCTACTATGGATAATGCTACTATGAACATTCATATACAAGTTTTTGTGTAGATCTAGGTTTACATTTCTCTTGGAGGTATACCTAGTTCTGGTCCATACATTAACTCTGTTTAACTTTTTGCAGAACTCACATATTATTTTCGGAAGCAGGTGCACCATTTTACATTCCCAGTGTTAAGGACTGCAGTTTCTCCAGATCTTCAACATTCATCATTTTCTTTATCATAGCCATCCTAGTGGGTGTGAGGTAGTATCTCACCATGGTTTGGAATTGCGTTTCCATTATAGCTAATGATGCTGAGCATCTTTCATGTGCTTATTCGCCACTTCTATATCTTGTTTGGAGAAATGTCTATTCTAGTCCTTGGCCCATTTTAAAAACCAGGTTGTTCTTTTATTGTTGAGTTGTAAGAGTTCTTTATATATTCTGAATACTAGACCCTTCCTTTATCAGATATATAATTTGCAAGTATTTTCTCCCATTCTGTGGGTTGCCTTTTAACTTTCTTAGTTTTATTTAAAGATTTATTTATCCCAGAGAGAGAGAGAGTGCATGAGCTAGGGGAGGAGCAGAGGGAGAGGGAGAGAATCACAAGCGGACTCCCTACTGAGCAGGGAGCCCAGTGCAGGGCTCCATCCCAGGACCCTGAGATCAAGACCTGAGTCAAAATCAAGACTCAGACGTTTAACTGACTGAGCCACCCAGATACCCCGCCTTATCACTTTCTTAATGATATCCTTAATGATAAAAACAAATGTTTTTAATTTTGATGAAGTTCAATGTATCTGGGTTTTTTTTCCTTCCGTAGCTTGTATTTTAGGTGTCATATCTAAAAACCCATTGCCTAATCTAGTCACCAAATTTCTGCCTATGTTTCCCAGATTAGTTAAGAATTTTATAGTTTTAGCTCTTATGTTTAGGTCTTTGATCCATTTTGAGTTAATTTTTGTAGAAGGTGTGAAGTAGGGGATCCAACTTCATTCTTTTGCATGTGGATATGTAATTGTTCCAGAACCAATTTCTGAAAAAACTGTTCTCTCCCAATTGAATGGTCTCAGCAACCTCGTTGAAAATGAATTGACTAGGGGCCCCTGGGTGGCTCAGGGGGTTAAAGCCTCTGCCTTCAGCTCAGGTCATGATCTCAGGGTCCTGGGATCGAGTCCCACATTGGGCTCTCTGCTCAGCAGGGAGCCTGCTTCCTCCTCTCTCCTCTCTCTCTCTGCCTTCCTCTCTGCCTACTTGTAATCTCTCTCTCTCTCTGTGTCAAATAAATAAAATCTTTAAAAAAAAAAAAGAAAATTAATTGACTAGGATTTATTTCTGGATTCCCAATTCTACTCCATTGATCAATAAGTCTGTCCTTATGCCAGGACCACAGTGTCTTTTTTTAAAGATTTATTTATTTGAGAGAAAGAGGAAAGAGCACAAGCGGGAGGGACAGAGGGAGAGGAGAGAGAATCTCAATCAGACTCCACGCCAAAGTGCGGAGTCCAACAAAGGGCTCAATCTCACAACCCTGAGACCATGACCTGAGATGAAACCAAGAGTACAATGACCAACAGTGCCACCCAGGCACACCCCACAATGTCACGATTACTGCAGCTTGGTAGTAAGCTTTGAAATTGGTAAGTGTGAGTCCTCCACTTTGTTCTTCTTTTTTAAGATTGTTTTGGTTATTCTGGGTCCCTTACATTTCTATATAAATTTTAGGATCAGCCTGTCAACTTCTGTAAAGAAGTCATCTGGGATTTTGATAGGGATTGCAGTGAATCCCACCTTAACAATATTAAGTCTTCTGATCCATGAACATCTTTCCATTTATTTAGATCTTCTTTAATTTTTTCAGCCTGCTTTAGTTTTTCTTGAATTTATTTTTTAAGTCAAAGTGAATCAAAATTTTGTTCCCTTCTGAGAATGTTGTGATACCTTCTGCCACGTCTAGAAATTGAATAAATCTCAAAGTGCTGCAAATCCACTAATGTACAGGCACAAAGAAAGTGTTCAGGGATGGAGCAAAGATGAACACAGCATGGGACAGGTGACAGGATCCTTACATGCTACCCATTTATTTCCCTCAGTGAAACAACTATTTTTTTTTAAAGATTGTATTTATTTATTTGACACAGAGAGAGAGATTACAAGTAGGCAGAGAGGCAGGCAGAGAGAGAGGAGGAAGCAGGATCCCTGCTGAGCAGAAAGCCCGATGTGGGCCTCGATCCCAGGACCCTGAGATCATGACCTGAGCCGAAGACAGCTGCTTTAACCCACTGAGCCACCCAGGCGCCCATGAAACAACTATTTTTTGGACATCTAAATTACACTCCTCTGGTCCCCTTCTATGGAAGGAGATTAATACAGCTTATATGAGGGCTTTATGAAAATGTTCATTACACTGATTACAGTAAAATTATATATAGTAAATACAATCAAGTGATGACTGCTGTTTTAAAGAGAGACATAAATCTGACTTGTATGGCCAAGGCTCACAGTTTGTCATTTAAAAAACAGACTAGCATTTGGGTTTCAATCCTGGCTCCACGATGGGCTAAACCTCTCACATGATTTTCATCATCCTGGAGCCTTAGTTTCCTTGCAAGGCTGTTTTTTGTGTTAAATGATTTGAGATCCCAAAAGATAGGTGGTAAACATTGACCTGTTTCTTTTCCCAAAGCACAAGCTTCCCCACTTACATGCTTAAGGGGAGATACGGTCTAATTTCAAATATGGTGGCCATATCCATGTTGAAGCTCTCAGACCTCTTAGCTAGCAAGGTTTAGCACACTCTGACCAGCAGGCCCAGCATGCCAAGGACTTCTCTGTTTGGACTTGCAGGAAGAACCACCAGCGGGCAATTGAGTCACTGCAGGCCAGCCTGGAGGCGGAGGCCAAGGGCCAGGCAGAGGCGCTTCGGCTCAAGAAGAAGATGGAGACAGACCTGAATGAGATGGAAATCCAGCTGGACCACGCCAACAAGAACAACAGCGAACTTGTAAAGACGCTGAAAAGGCTGCAACAGCAAATCAAGGTAGCAATCTGGGAAGAGGAAGAACTAATGACAAAGTAAGGCATTCCCAAGCCTGCAGGCTTCCAGGAAGCTAAATGTATGCATGTGTGCAGCTAGGATAGAGGCTTGAAAATGACAACGTCGGGAGGCTGGCAGTCCAGGGAGCAGGAGACCTGGGGACTGCATACATGAGAGGCCCCAACCACCAAAATCCATATCCTGGACCACTGAAAAGAGGGAAGAAAACAGGAAAAGAGAAAGTTGGGCCTGTCTTGGTTTTTAAAGTCATTTTTTACTTATTACAAGTGAATTCAGACACAGAAAAATAAAGAACATAATACACTGTATCCACCACTCCCTTAAGAAATAAACACAAATAGAGTTGAAGTCTTCCTCTATCCCTCTCTGTGATCAGGCTGGTCTTCCAAGCCTCTGTAGCTGGGTCTATGCATTCGACACATGGTTACTAGAGACCTGCCTGGTCTAGGCACTGTATTAGGTCTAGGGGATACAAGAATGGACACAACAAACAAACATCCCTGCAGATAGGCAATAAGTAACAAATAAATAAGACTATAGTATTAAAGAAGATTATAAGTGCTCTAGAGAAACAGTAGGACCAGGAAAAGGGAGATATGGATTAGCCAACAGGGGTGGAATGGTCAAGGCCATAGAGGAAAGTCTCCGTGAGAAGGCCCTGCTGGAAACACCAGGTGCTCTATCATCAGAAAAGCCTTGGTCTCATCCTAACCGCCCACTGGACAAATCCTCTGGACACCTGGACCCTGGCCACCTGGGCCTCAACCAGACCGTGAACTCCCCAAGGGCAGGTCTAAACCTTGCACTGTCTTCCTCTGTGGCCTCCACCTCCCCAGCCCTGCCCTAGCTCCCTGCTGACCCCGGTCCATAAAGGTCAGGCCACCCTTAGGCCTGGCCAGCCCCAGGGCCAGGGCCCAAGAGGTGGGCTCAGGCCAGGTCCTTTTGCCCCAGGACCTGCAGATGCAGATGGATGAGGACGCTCGGCAGCACGAGGAGCTTCGGGAGCAGTACAACCTGCAGGAGCGGCGCCTGAGCCTGCTACAGACAGAGCTGGAGGAGGTACGCTCGGGCCTGGAGAGCAGCGAGCGCTCCCGAAAGCTGCTGGAGCAGGAGGTGGTGGAGATCACCGAGCGGCACAATGAGGTCAACATCCAGGTAGGATGCTGGCTTCCTGGGGGTGCTAGGCAGACTCACACTCGGGGCGCTGGGACAAGGCCAGGATTGTGCCCAAATCCTGTGGGTTCCCTTCAGAACTTAAGAGGCAGATAGTGTTCCCACTTGGGAAATCCTCAGAATTCACCTGCAGAGACTTTACTTGTTATGGCAAGAAGCCCCTAACATAAAATGTACCATCTTAACCATTTCCAGTGCACACAGTGTGTGTGCAGGCACACTGTTGCCCAGAGCTTTCCAAGACTCCTAGACTCTCCCTTGGAGATTCTGATCCAGTGGGTCTCTGGTGGGGCTCCAGAAATCTAAACTTTTAAATTCAAGCTCCTCAAGAGATTCTGATGACTTAGCCAATTTCAGGGATCACCATTATCTTCAGTGTAGCTGAGGACAGAACTTCAGAACTGGAAGGGATCTAGAATATTCCAAAGTCTGACATTCACTTTTCAAATGAAAAACAGTGACCCAGAGAGTTGAGTGGCTTATCCATGGTCAATAGTCGGGACCATCTCCTGCCAGTGGTAACACCGGTATGGCTGATAGTGCAATCCTTTACCAGCACAGCTTAATTCTTACTAAGCATCTCATGTGAATTCACCAAAAGAAAAAATTTGCATGAGACATATAGGGATTATAACCCCATTTTAGAGATAAGACCAAACCCTAGAGGTAAAGAATTTATCCATGTAGGTGGAGGTACTAGGGTTTGAACCTGGGTTCAAGAATTAACATATGATCCAGCAATTCTACTTCTGGGTATCTACCCAAAAGAACTGAAAGAAGGGTCTTGTCTCTGAATTCAGGATTGTCTAGAGCTGCAACCTACCCCAGGACTAAATGACATTATTCTTGGATGCCTTATGACACAAGTTCTACCCTAAAACCCAGAGAAAAATGCAGGGAGAGACCCTACCCCAAGCAGGGAGCCCAGGGCCATCTCCTGTTGAGGGGTCTGGCAAATATGTCTGGGAGAGGATTGTTTTTCTTTCCTGGACATGGGAAGGGCTGCACAGACTTCTGGCTCATGGCAATGTCTTCATCTTCTCCTCCAGAACCAAAGCCTCCTGGTGGTGAAGCACAAGCTGGAGTCAGATATCCAGCGCATCTCTAGTGAGCACGAGGAGCTCATCAGTGAGTTCCGCTCGGCTGACGAGAGGGCCAAGAAAGCCATGACTGACGTAAGTGTGCAGGCTGCCTGGTGCTGGTGGCAAAAGGCCTGGGCGCCCCAGGCCACCCTCGGCAGGGAAGGCCACCCCCACCCCTCAAAGGTCACTATACATAGGGCCCTGCCAGTAGGACTGTGGTCCTTGCTCTGAAGAGTCTGGAGGCTTTTCTGAAAGGCCAAACACATGAAAGTAAGGAATAATTACAAGCTACACATGACCATACAAGAGATCAGCACTTGAGGCCTGGGGCATGGGTCAAAGGGGCCATTAAAAGTGGGCTTTTCTGGGCAGGCCTTTTGGCAAGGAGGAGCGTTAGACCAGCCTGTAGGAGAGCATTAGTGAAAGGAAGATGGGTGCTATATCCAGGGGCTCACGGGCAGATTCAGTAGGATGCCAATGGTTTTACCCCAGTCCCTCTGGGGACTCACACAACTTTGAGTGGCAGAAACCATGTACCCCACTTTCAAGATGAGGGAATGCAGATCTTATTGCCCAGTTCCCTGCACTTGCTTGAAATGCCAGGAGCTCAGGAATACTGCAGGTCTTATTTGGTGCTATGTCCGGAGAGCATACACCATACCCAGTATGCAGATTTTCTATGAGTATTTGTGGAATGAATGCAAGGATGAGAGGGTAAAATGACTTGCTGAAGCCCACAGAGGGGCCAGATACAGACCTTCATCTTCCTCCTCCAGATGTGTGCTCTTCTCACCCTCTGTGCATGTGTGCCTCATGGAGGACACAGCAA
Organism: Ailurus styani; assembly: GCA_002007465.1. Classification (NCBI taxonomy): domain Eukaryota; kingdom Metazoa; phylum Chordata; class Mammalia; order Carnivora; family Ailuridae; genus Ailurus; species Ailurus styani. The sequence goes on along the minus strand of LNAC01000028.1, from coordinate 1,398,083 downwards.
AGGGAGGCTGGAGAGCCCAGGCTGGTGGAGTCTATGATCTGGGAGGCCTGGTTTTGAGTGCATGAGCCTTCTTCCTCCCCTTTCACTTGGAGGGACCCGGGAATGTGGGGTAACCCCTCTACTAAAACCCAGCAGCACGTCAGCGAGGGTGTCCTTGTCCACCACTCGGTCTCCCAGAGACTGGAGGACAAGGTCCCTCATCTCTCAGTGGCATTGTGAGACTGCACAGGAACCCAGCTCCAGCTCTCCACTCTTCTCCCGTCCCACAGGCTGCCCGCATGGCAGAAGAACTCCGGCAAGAGCAGGACCACTGCATGCACCTGGAGAAAATCAAGAAGAACTACGAGATCACCATCAAAGACTTGCAGGCCAAGATGGAGGAGGCTGAGCAGCTGGCTCTGAAAGGAGGGAAGCGCATAATCATGAAACTGGAAGCCAGGGTGAGGGCACCCGTGAGCTGAGCCAGGAGAGAGAAAGGGGAGCTGTGGCTGGGCAAGGGCCTTTTCCCAAAAACACCATGCCCAGCGCTTGATGAGGAATTGGGTTACTCAGATGCTGGGAAGGAAAAGGAAGCTGAGACAAGAGCTGTAATTTATTTATACAAAGGTCTCCTCTCCCCCTCCTTCTCCCGCTGCCGCCTTTCCCCCAGAATGTGCTTCACCCGCTCCCAGTCTGTTTCCAACATTGTTCCTCCCTTATTACTTACTTAAAACAAGCCTTAGTCTTCACCTGTGGGGTGTCAGAACTAGAGGGGCCAGGAGTTTCGGTCACCTTGTCCAGCCTCTGCGTCCCCGACTTCCCAGAGGAGGAAACTTGAGGCTCAGGGAAAGGGACCCATCTGACAACCACGGCAGGTGCATGAAAGGTAGAACCTGCCTGACCCACCTGGCCAGGGCTTGCCTGCTTTTCTCTGAGAAGGAAGTGGACATGGCAGCAATGACACCCCCACTCAAGGTCACTGAGCTCCCAAGTTCAAAAACCTGTGTTTCCTCGGCCACGTTCCTCTCTTCTTTCCTCAGATCAAGGAACTAGAGACAGAGCTGGACGGTGAGCAGAAACAGCATGTGGAGACTGTCAAGACGCTGCGGAAGAATGAGCGCTGCCTCAAAGAGCTGGTCTTCCAGACAGAGGAGGACCACAAGACCAACCAGCGCATGCAGGAGCTGGTGGAAAAGCTGCAAAACAAGCTGAAGGTCTACAAGCGACAGATCAAAGAAGCGGTAGGTGCTCACTGCGTGTCCCTCATATGCCCTCCCTTCCCAGCCCAGGTCTCAAGACTTGGTTAGAATTAACCACAGGGAAGGAATCGGGTATTGTCCAAAAGATGACCCCTGAGAGCTTCGTGTCCATGGCACTTCATTCTCACTATCCTGTTGGAAGCAGACTGGACGCTACACACTGGACATAAGAATATGTATAAATTGAAAAGATCCCCTAAGAACACCTGTGCTAACTGAGGTACCCACTGCAAGCCGTGCTCTAAAACCAGGAAGGTCTTGGCTGCCTTTCTCTGCTTCTACTGCCCCTTGTGGCCTCTGCCAGGATGACTTCCTTTCCTGCTCCTACTGTTACACACAAGACCCTTTCCTTATTTGATCCTCCCAACACAAGGCAGGAAGACTGATACTCTTAATCTATTTCACAGGTGAGGAAACAGCCCAGATGGGATATTTATGTTATGTCAGCAAATGTTAAAATCCAAGTCAAATGGTTAGCAAAGGATGGCTTCGAGTCTCAACCCCATACCACGGGTCCACCTACCGGCACCAACCACTCCTCCACCCCTACCCTGATATAGATGTTTGAGCCTGCCATTGTTCACTGGCAATTCTGTGGCTACCACATTGACTCCATCAGCCACCCACACGACCAATGTCTTTCCCAAAAGGCTCGATAAAGACCAGGCTGACCGTTAATATGGTTCTAACCAAAGCAGCACTATGACTCTCCTGGGGAGACAACAGGATGGGAGATGTGTGGTGGGTGCTAGGGAAAGTGCTAAATCCACATCTTTCATAGTGAGGCACCACTCGCTGACACCTAAAACCACAAATGACAGAAGCAGCAACAGAGCACATTTTATTTAGAAATAAGGATATTAAGGACAAAAAAGAACCAGCTGAAAATACTGAAAGGCTGGACTCTTACATGTCTGTGAAGAACTGATAAGGATGCCCATTTAAGCAGAAGCAGCCAGGTTTACACCGTTTTCCGCCATGCCTTTGTCACAGGAGGAGCAAGCCAACCAGACCTTGGCTCGCTACAGAAAGACGGTGCATGAGCTGGATGACGCTGAGGAGCGGGCCGGCATGGCAGAGACTGCCCTGAACAAGCTGCGCACCAGACACCGCGTGGCCGGCAAAGGCATCACGTCTGTGGAGATCATCCAGGTGTCCAAGACAGGCTCCTCCAAAACCCTTTCTGAGGAGTGAGGGTCTCCACGTTCCAGCCCACAGCCAGTACGTATGGACTCCACTCTCGATGCCCATGCTCCAAGTTTCCCTTCCCTACTCCTGTTTTGCTCCTTCCGACTTCGATGCTTCTGTCTGCCCTGCCCTAATCTCATGCAGTGGGAATTCCAAAGCTCTCCTGTCCCTTCACCGGCAACACTCCCTCCCTCTGCATTCTGGAAGCCCTCGGGCGTGGTGCGGTCCACCTGTAACACAGGTGCTAGTGGTCATGATGCTCCCCCATCTAGGTGGAAGCTCTTCGGAGGCAGGTTCCATGTCTGATGCCACTTGACATTAGGCCTGGCAGACAGGTGTTAATGCTTGTTTTGTTTTGTTAATGCTTACTGGAGAACTGTAAGGACATTTACAAGCTTACAGTCATTGTATATTCATCTTTCACATCCCCACAATACCATTATTCCTAAGGGCTTCATCAATACTGGTTGAATTTAGACTTCTTACATTAATATTAATAATAATAATAATAATTAATTGCAGCTACCATTTCTGAGCACTGTCCCATAGGAAACAATGTAAAATAGTCCTTTCTTATTTTCTTTCATTCAGAATCAAGTGAGAAAAACATATAGGAAACAAACATATAAAAGTCAAAATGCTAATTTTATTATAATTCTAAATTAAGAATTTAAAGGGTATCCAACCTGGTCCTCCTTGTATTTCACCCCAGAATTTAAGGTACCTGCAGAACTGAACCACCACAGTCCTGCTCCATAAGGAGCAACCCCTACTCTGAGGGGAAGAATGACCAGAACTCATCAAACCTACAGGCAAATCCAAAAGGAGAGACCAGATGGGGGTCATCCCTTCCTTCCTGGTTCCTGCTTCCAAACACAGGATAAATCATTCCTTTTCCCAAGAGTGGAGAAAGGGAAAGATGAGGGAAAGAGTGAAGAACATTACTCCAGAGCAGTGGTTCCACCAAAACACGGTCTTTTTGACCAGCAGCAATATCAGTATCACCTGGAAAACTTAGAAATGCAAATTCTTATGCTTCACTCCAGACCTACTGAATCAGACGTTAGTGGGAGATGGGCCCAGCATCTGTGGTTTAACCAGCCCTACGGGTGACCAGATGTATGATCAGGTGTGTTAGAACCAACGCTGTAGCAGAAATCTCCCCTTACAGAAACACAGAGCCAGGGAACAGAGGTTTCTCCCACTTTTACCAGAACTAGGCACATGGTAATGTTTTTCACTATCTTATTTATCCCATGGTAAGGAAATATATAAATATCTCCATGTGTCAGGTGAGGAAAATGAGCTCAGAGAAGTTCAGTGACTTGCTCATGGTCATACAAGCCTTGTGCTATGGAAAGGCAAACTGTCTTTTATTTTAATTACTATGGAGATGAATAAGGCTCCCCTCTGTTTAGGATTAAGCAGGACAACTTAAGATGAAGGATTTAGTTTAGGTTGGGAGGGGATGGGGCTGAAGTCTCAGTGTACTGATGGTCCAACTTCCATGGATTATGGGAAATTTCTTCTGGCCTTGTGTTCAAACACCCAGATAGATCACATCCCCCCAGTGAAGGTAAGGTTCCCCACTCACAGCTCTCTTTCAGTACTGGGTCAGTTTGGGCTTTAGTCCAAAGTGATAACCCCACTCACCTTTGAATTCAAGCTGAGCCTTTTCTTACCATTTGCTTAGGGAGGAAACAAAAGATAGGAGATAATCTTTTTCTTAATTCTCTAATTCTTAAATAATGATTAGCTCAAGAAGTTAAGCAAACCAGAGGCTTACCTTTGGATGAATACTATAATTAATGTATAACCATCTCCTTTTGGGGCAAAAACCTGCAAGGGGTCCCTTTACATTGAACTCTCACCTTGGCGGGGGTTAATTGGGAGGCTTCCTGTACCACCCAGACTCAGGAGGTACTTAGTCTTTCTACCTGCTAAGTCTCAGCCTCCAGGATTAGCCATCTTGTGAAAGAGACCCTCTGCCCTGACTTGGAGACTATTTATTCCTGGGGTGCTAGTCTTGGTCCAACAGCTCTGTCTCCACACCACAAGGCCACTGTCCTGCCAACAGCACCCAGGTGTGATGAGGCTCCTTTATCCCATTTCCCCTTGTTGGTCACAAGGCTATATATGTCATCAGTAGCCATGAGATGTCTTAAGCAAATTAGTACATAAGTCAACGTTGAGCCAAGACCCCACAAGAGTTTAATTGTGCAAAGTGGCTTTATATTCAGTCCTACAAATACCGACCAAGCTCTGAATATGAACTAAGCCTGGACTCTGAGATGCAGAGACAAATAATGAATAAGAACATCCTCCCTAGTGCAGCTCAGAATCTGGTGGAGAGAAAGCAGCACACATCACCACAAGGCTGTGAGTGAATGTTCTGTGATGCTATGTTTGCATCTCACCGGGGAGGATCACAGGGGAGGATTAGTTTAAACTCAGGTGACTGGGTAGAGCAGCTCTATGGAGAAAAGAGTCTAAGAAAAGTCTAAGGCAGTGCCACTCAATGAGTGGTCTGTTTGTTACCTGCCCAAGACAACAAAAGTACAGAAACTGAGAGGAAGTTTATAGACATTTTTACAGCAATTAATACTGCCATGACATCCAAATGCATGATCAAAGTATTTTATAAAAGCATTTATTTCTGATATTAAGTAAAATAAATGAACAAATTTTTAATGGAAATTAAAAATAAGTAAAATTAATCCCTCACCAGACAGAAAAGAAAGGAATTCCAGATAGAAGACCCAACATATGCCAAAGTGCAGGGGTCAAATGCATACAAGGGAACAGCATGACTAGGGAAGAGGAGCTCAGGAAGAGGGGAGAGTGCTGGATGTGGTGAGAGATGAAGCTAGCAAGACAGGCATGCATGAGGCTGTGAAGTGCCTCACTGGGTACAAGTATTCCATAATTTCCCTAAGGAAATCTTGATAAGTTTTTAAATCCACATGTGGGCTGTGATGAGCTGTAGCTTTTCTTTCTTGGGAAGACATATCAGAATGAAAACACAAGCCTGTGGGCCCCTCATGAGACACCACAGGCAGGCTCGTGGTGAGCACTATATCCCAAGGGACTGCACTCCAGCCCCCTTGATGGCCTGTATGGAGTCCAGGCCCAAAGGTGTCTCTAAACCTTCACAAAGTCATACAGAATGGACCAGCTATGACCCAATAATGGTGTCCATTATGAGGAAGGAAGCCTGTGCAGCTGCAGTCCTTCTCTAGCAAGAAGGAAGCGAAGATGTCAGATCTCCCAGCTCTGGTCCACAAGGATTTTCTCACCCTCTCTTTTTCCTTCCAGGGCGACACAGATCTCAACAGCAGACCACTGAGAGGAAAAACATATGAAAATAGAAAAACTGGATATCCTGAGAATGTTTACTATGCAAAAGAAAGTGCAAGCCAGAAAGAGACAGGTGTTACAGAATAAAGATAGCTGTGGGGGAAAAGGGTTTGAGGATGTAAATACCCAGCCATTAGAGGAACTAAAATTAGTGTGGCTTCTCTGAGACTGCATCAAGCTGTGTAAGCACTTGGATAACAGTAACAGTGGGTCTGTTTTAGTTGAGATCCTACATGTTCATGTCAAAGACAGAATATGTAATGTCTGTGTCCCCTGGCTATTTTCTAGAAGTAATTCCTCATGTGGACAATTTTAATGCCCTGTCCCAATGCAGCTTAAATAAAAGAAATATGAAAAATGGACTTCAGATTGTTTGTAAGTGAAGAAATACTATTTTTCTAAGGCCTCCAAATCCAAAGGCAATTTTTACATGTTAGAATTCTGTTTTATCCCCATAACCTAATTCACAGGCTTACTTATATTGGAAACCATGAGAACTATGCAGGTGAGGTTCACTGCAAATTTTGAAAGGACAGACCAGAGATATGAAGACTAACCAGGTTTTGTAAAGCTGAGAAAACTTTACAAGGAATCCCTGAATGGATATTATAGGATCCATCCAGGCTAAAGACCCACAAGGCCCCCACATGCTCTACCTCGGCATCTCCCAAGATGTTCAGACACAGGCAAGTTTTCCTTAAATCAAAATCGAAGTCTTCCTTAAATCAGGCTGAGACCTGCCTCCTGGCGGCATCTACTTTTTAACCTTGGTTTTGATACCTAGGACCCTGCAGAACAACCTCAATGGGAGACAGTTCTCAGGTCCCTCCAAGATTTCTCTTCTCCAAGGCTGAATATTTCTGAGTCCTTCAACCTTCCCAAGTGTGAGAGGGTTTCTGTTGTCACCTTTAACATCCTGGACCCTGTTTATCCCCTCACTTTCCTAGTCTTTGGAGTGCAGGATTGAAGGAGAGAGCACCATAATGGCTTCCTGCCAGTACACAGCCCTCAGACCACACCTCCCATCAACTCCCTGGAAACAGTGTCTTCCCTTTGACTTTAAGCGCTCTGACCTCTCTCCAATGCCCTGGCAGACAGAAGTCATTGTTCAGCTGGTAAAGGAAGGGACATTAACATTCCTTTGGTGACTCCCTCTCTCTCTTCACACTGGCCTATTTCACCCCTGTGATGGTTCTACACTTGGCCCTCACTAGACAGCTCCAGAGGGAATCACTTGGTTCCTCTGTACAAAAGGATCAAATGTGAAGACACTGCCCTCTGGCGGTGGGGTCTCTAACTGCTTTGTGTGAATTTCCTGGGAAACACCAAATCACACACAGAATTATACATATTGGAATTTTAGGATGCAAAAGGATATTCAGATGGTGTCTAGGCCACGTCTCAGCCAATTTGGAGATTTCCCTCCATAACATCCCTGAAAAAAATGGTAATCCAACTTGGACCTGAATTGTTCCAGTGAAAAAAAAAGCAGCCCATTGCATTTTTGACTGACAATCGTGGTTCAAAATAAAATGGAGCCAGAATATGTCTCCCTGTATTTTGCCCTCATTTTGATCTACTCTTCACCTCTGTAATTACATAAAATAAGTCTAATTCTTATACTTTGAAGTCAGACAAATATGGGTTCCACTTTCTCAGCAGTGAGACTGGGCAACTTAACCTATCTCACCTCCTATTTTCTCAACTGTTAAATGAGGAATAATAACAGTATCTGCCTCTTAGGAATGTGAAGTTTAAACAAGATAACCTGGCACAGAGCCTATTATGCACAACACTTAGACACCTGCCAAGTTTCTTCTAGCATTCTGTAGGACTTAACACTTGATCTCCCAAAGGAGGCTTGGCCTGGCCTGGCAGCCTGGCACCCAAGAGCAACAAGCCTCTCACTGGAGAAATCCAAGGGGAATTCCATGAAGTTTTAAGACCTCACCATCATTTCTTGGTGGATAGTCTACCCGTGGTCTCCCCACATGTGGAGAACTTCAGAGCAGCTCCTCACTTTGCTGGAGGGGTGGTAGGGGGAGCGGATGTAGATGGGCTTAGTGATTTGCCCAACCCAGTTAACAGCAGAGCTAAAAATTCTTCGTTGGGTGGAATGAGGAAAGGTTTATGATCCAGTATTTATAAGAAAATGGATTTCTTTTAGCCACACATGCTGTTTTTTGCCTAAGGACGTGTAATTCCAGAATGACTTGAAGGTCTAAAAGGATATACGCTATGGCCTCGAAAAATAATAGCATTAATTAGTATCCATGAACACCAAAATCAGGGCACTGGCACCAGGTTCTGCAGAATAAATGGAGCAAAGACTATTAAAATGGTTTTGCTAAACGTTTTGGGCTAGCTTTCAAGGCTGCTAAATTTTATGTCACTGATTATATTAACTGTCTTTTCTTTTTTTCCTGTATTCTGGATACTCTGCCATCTGGGGCCTCCCTGACTGAAGAGACACTGCCTCTCCCAGGGTTAGCCAATTCTTACAGATAGCAAATGTCTTCATACAGACTAACCAATCCAAAGCCCATACTCCAAATCACCTCTTCTATTTTGCTCTTATATTCTAGGAGGCATTATCCTCTGCCCTAATCATCCCAGGGCCAGACACAAGACAACTGGGGACAGCTCCTATGCTCCAGAGTCTACTGAAATTATTCAAACTAGCCAATCCTAAGCCTGCTCACCTTACCTCACCCATTCCTTCCCACAGAAACCACAATAAAGGGGCACCTGTGTGGCTCAGTAGTTAAGTGTCTGTCTCAGGTCATGATCCCAGGGTTCTGGGATAGAGCCCCACATCGGGCTCTCTGCTCAGCAGGAAACCTGCTTCTCCCTCTCCCACTCCCCCTGCTTCTGTCCCTCTCTTGCTTTGTCTCTGTCAAATAAATAAATAAAATTTTTTAAAAAGAAATGAAAAAAGAAACCACAATAAAGACTTGTGTGCATGCTTTCCCTTGCTCCTTCTGCCTCCTGGTCTACACCGGCACTCCCTCATATGGCACTGAGTGGCATGATATGCCATGCCTCCTGTTTCTAGGGATGGGTCTGTGAGTGTAAAAACTTCCCTCATGATGATCATTTCCATATCTGCAAGTCTTACTACATCTGATTAAAACAAATCCCGGGTTTATTTAAAAAAATACCAACTATCTTCCTCCTCCTTTCACATGTGAATCAATCCTGGGGGCCTATAAGGAAGCCAGCAAGTTGGGGTCTTCCCAAAGAACACACCTTTGGGGATTCCAGAAATCACAAAATCATCACAAAGACCCTTTGACCCGTCCACTTATAAGTTACCAGGAATTGGGGCTGGAGATCTGTTGTGAAAAGGCCAACCTTGAGTTACAGTAAAATCACAAGACTGGAAGGAACCCTGTTGGCTATTATAAGGGACTATTCTTCCCTCCACTTCCTGAACCCTGGCTTAAACTAACAAAAAATGTATCCTGCTGCTTTGGAGCACTGATTCCATAAAACTTTCCTCTACATGCATTTTTTTAAAAAATGCAACTTTTAAACATAGTTAGCAAAATAGTAACCAGGCATTTAGACCAAGGAGAAAAGTGTATTATGAGCATTAGGTTTAGCAATTAGGAAGGCTACTGTGGGAATAGGTACAGGAGAGGCACTCAGCCCAGTCTGGAAGATAAAGGAAGGCATTCTAGAGGAAATCATGTCTTTTCTGAAGCCTAATTATTAGTAGGAGTTGCTCTCTCTCAAAGCGGAGGGAGAGCATGTGGGAATGGAAAGTGGGAGTGGGGAGGACCAGTTAGAGTGTGCTTGGTGGCAGGAAATAGCACATGAGCAACAGTGGCACAAGTAATAGAGACATCCACTGATCTTACATGCCAACCCCTGCAGTCACAGACAGTTTTGTTTTCTCGGGGTTTTTTTTGTTTGGTTGGTTTGGGGTTTTTTGTTTTTTGTGGTTTTTTTGTATTTTTTTATTTACTTGACAGAGAGAGAGATCACAAGTAGGCAGAGAGGCAGGCAGAAAGAGGAGGAAGCAGGCTCCCCGCTGAGCAGAAAGCCCGATGTGGGCCTCAATCCCAGGACCCTGGGATCATGACCTGAGCCAAAGGCAGAGGCTTTAACCCACTGAGCCACCCAGGCGCCCTCAGTTTTGGAATTAGTGCAGTGTGAGCAACCCAAGTCTCCACCTTTCCACACTACTCTTCTCTCGGGTCTATCAAGACAGTTGCCACAACTCTAATCATCCTATCTTCCCAGAACCATGTTTAAGAAAGGAAAAAAATAAATAAAGATTTCCTCACCATCCTTTCTATCAGGGAACATATTTATTCCCCAAAGCTCCCTAGGAGACTTCTTGAGTCCTGATTGGCAGAAATGGGTCACATACCCATCCCTAAACCAATTAGCAGCAAGTGGCAATAGGGTTGCCACATAAGGCAAGGAACATCTGGGGCCCATTCCTAGGGTTAGGGAAGGGCCTGGTTTTCCTAAGAGCCACCTGAACAAAAGTAGTGGAGCCAAGAGGGTAAAGGTGATGATGTGTGGATTGCGATTGTCAGTCACACAGAGGACATTGTGAGAGATGAAGGTGATAGAGCATGGGAGACCCTGATGACTTGTCATGGAGTAGTGTGCACTTTATTTGGAGGACAAGAGGTTTTGTCATAATTTGGGGCACCTGGGTAGCTCAGTGGGTTAAAACCTCTGCCTTCGGCTCAGGTCATGATCTCAGGGTCCTGGGATCGAGCCCCACATCGGGCTCTCTGCTCAGCGGGGACCCTGCTTCCCCCTCTCTCTCTGCCAGCCTCTCTGCCTACTTGTGATTTCTCTCTCTGTCAAATAAATAATAAAAATCTTTAAAAAAAAGAGGTTTTGTCATAATTCAATTCAGATTATGCATTTTGGGCAGGGAAAACAACATAATCAAAGTTGTGTCCCACCCACTGCATCATTGACACATGATGTCAATTTGTGCCACTGTGATGTTAAGTTTGACACTTGGTATCCACCCCAAATAAAGAACATTCTATAAAATAATTGGTGTGGACTCTTTAAGACTGTCAATGTTGTGAAAGGAAAAGAAAAAAAAAGAAAAAAAATGGCTAAGGAGCTATTTCATATATTAGATTATAGAAATATGACAATTAAATTCAGCAAATGATCTTGGATTGGCTCTGGGATCAAGAAAAAAAATTGAGGGGTGCCTGGCTGGCTCAGTGAGTAGAGTGTAGGACTCTTGATCTCAGGGTTGTGGGTTTGAGCCCCATGTTGGATAAGTAGAGATTACTTTAAAAATTTTTTAAATCTTTCAAGAAAAAAAAGAAATTGCTAGAAAGAACATTATTGGTGAAATTTGAATATGAACTTACAACAAACCTATAATTATGTATTATATAATTAAGTTTTATAATTAACTTACCCAATTATTTTGATAGTAAATAATAATACTGAATTAATGTTAAATGTCCTAAATGTGATCCTTGTGTTATGATTATGTAAATGAAGGCCTTTGTTTTTTTGGGTTTTGTCCTTTAAAGATTTTATTTATTTGAGAGAGAGAGCACAAGCAGGGGGAGCAGGGGAGGGAGAAGCAGGCTCCCCACTAAATAGGGAACCTGACTCAAGGCTCCATCTCAGGAACCTGAGACCATGACCTGAGATGAAGGCAGACACTTAACTGACTGAGCCACCCAGGCACCCTAATGAAGGTCCTTGTTCTTCAAGATACATACCAAAGTATTTAGGGTTGAAGAGTCACGATGTCGGTGACTTACGAATAGTTCAACAAATAGGGGCACCTTGATGACTCAGTGGGTTAAGTATCCAACTCTTGGTTTGGCTCAGGCCATGATCTCAGGGCCATGAGATAGAGCCCTATGTGAGGATCAACGCTCAGTGGAGAGTTTGCTGGAGATTTTCTCTCTCTCTCTCTCTCCCTCCCCACCGGCTTGTGGTCTCTCTTCTCTCTGCCCTTCCCCCTGCCTGTGGTCTCCTCTCTCTTTCACTCTCTCTAATAAACAAATAAACCTTTAGAAAGAAAGAATGAATGAATGAAAGAAATGGGAGCTGATGGATACCAGATGAAGGAACTCAGTGGGCAGTGAGAACTATCAGAGGTCAGGAACAAAGTGAGACACACATCTGAGGGTCAACATATGCATGGTCATTGAAGCTGAGCCTGGGAAATATCACTTAGGGAGTGTGTGCAGAGGGAGGCAAAACTTGAGTTCATCAGCATTTGAAGTTCTGACCCAGAGGCAGGAACTAAACAAGAACAGTCATGCTGGGCGCCTGGGTGGCTCAGTGGGTTAAAGCCGCTGCCTTCGGCTCAGGTCATGATCCCAGGGTCCTGGGATCGAGGCCCACATCGGGCTCTCCTCAGCAGGGAGCCTGCTTCCTCCTCTCTCCTCTCTCCTCTCTCTCTGCCTACTTGTAATCTCTCTCTCTGTGTCAAATGAATAAATAAAATCTTTAAAAAAAAAAAAAGAACAGTCATGCTTATAAGCAAACCAGCCATTTCATTCAGTGCTCTGATAAAAATATTCATCAGACCTGCAATTTTCTATCACTTTAAATGTGTTCCTGGAGAGACATTCTTTGTGTCAGTTAGCTTCCCTCTAGAAGTAGAATTACTCAACTTTTCCTCAACAGTTTCATTTGGAATTGTGACAAAAGAAGAAGCTCACAAACATATCTGAGATATAAGCACATAAAAGTAAAGGTGCACTATACACTACAATTAGAAGTATAGTCGTCCCAAGTTAATCCATTTATGAGAATGAGTCTAAGATCATAGGAGCTTATATTAGATTATTTTAAATGAGAAATAAGAATGTATGCAGTGTCTGCCCCAAAATTCTAACCAGTTTCTCTAAATATCACTAAAACCCTCTTAAACACCTATAAAACAATTCTCCAAACATTTCCACATAATATAAATATTTAATGTGCTTACATGTATCACTACCTAATTATTTAACACTTAACAAACACCATAGTGATTACATTTGCCAGCAGTATGTGATGATATACACTATATTAGATGAGAATTAACTATTCCCTTTAACCTGCAATAATGTACTGCAAAGCAAATAAACAATATGCTAATGTGTTAAAGATACATAATTAATGCAGTAGAACTTAGCAAAATAAAATAGACAAATAGAGCAATTTTTAAAAATAATTACTTACCAAATGATTCTGGTAATGGAGGACTAGGGTGACAAACAACTCTCCCACTAGCGATAACTAGAAAGGTAGAAAAAACATACAAAGATAAGAGAGATAAGAGATGGGCGCCTGGGTGGCTCAGTTGGTTAAAGCCTCTGCCTTCGCCTCAGGTCATGATCTCAGGGTCCTGGGATCAAGGCCCACATCCGGCTCTCTGCTCAGCAGAGAGCCTGCTTTCTCCTCTCTCTCTGCCTGCCTCTCTGCCTACTTGTGATCTCTCTCTGTCAAATAAATAAAATCTTAAAAAAAAAGAGAGAGAGAGAGATAAGAGATAGCTAATATGGTAGTAAATACCAGGTCAATACCCAGGAGAAAATAAAACATCAGAGAGTGAGCCTCGTATTTTAGGACTGCTTCACCATAAGGACTATTGATTGATTCCAGGCCAGGTGGCTAAGAACCCGAACAGTACTTTTAAAAGTCTATCATACTACAGAGACAAAAGATGGAGTTCAGGGCCCTCCAAGGACAAGGGTCCTGATAAACATCTGTTGTAGTAGTCAGGGATCCCCAGCGAAACAAAATCAATAGCAAATAGACAGATACAGACAGAAATATACAGTTACATCAGTAGATATACAGATATAAAAAAACTTAATAAAAGGAATTGACTTATATGATTATGGAAGCTAGCAAGCAAAAAATCTGCACAGCTGATATTCCTGTTCAAGGCTGAAGGCCAGAACTGCTGGACAACCAGAAAGGGCTGATGTTCCAGTTCAAAGGCTGTCAAGAGGAAGGAATTCTGTCTTACTTGGGGGAGGTCAGCCTTTTGTTCTACTGAGTGGTATTAGATGCTACTATTGGATGATCTTCACACACATTATGGAGGGCAATCTGCTATATTCAGTCTACCAATCTAAAATGTCAATCTCATCCAGAAACACCCTTACAGAAACACCCAGAATAATATTTGACCAAATACCTGGGCATCCCGTGGCTCAGTTAAGTTGATAAACAAAATTAGCCAACACATCTGTGCTTTGGGATGGGACACTAAGAATAAGGGTGAATTAGATGAACATTCTTCTCAAGAACATTCTTCCCAGCTTTGAGTCATCTGAAAGGCCCAGAAAAATCTCAAATCCTAAAATTAGTTTAAGGTGATTCCATATTGCTGACATCCTCAAGCACTTGGCAAAATTAAAATGAAAATCTTATCTGGACAAAGATAAAATCATTTTAGGTCTGAAATTATTCTGACATAATTTAAAAATTAAAATGTTAGACACAATGTTGATAACCAACCATAGAAAAGGACAAGAATACAAGTGAGAAATAGTCAAAACAAGTTGGTAATAGAAACAATCCCACAGGAACTTCAGAAAATGGCAAATAGGATATTTACTATAGAATTTACTATAGAGGGGCGCCTGGCTGGCTCAGTGGGTTAAGCCTCTGCCTTCGCCTCAGGTCATGATCTCAGGATCCTGGGATCAAGGCCCATATTGGGCTCTCTGCTTAGCAGGGAGCCTGCTTCTCCCTCTCTCTCTGCCTGCCTCTCTGCCTACTTGTTATCTCTCTCTCTCTCTCTCTGTGTTAAATAAACAAAATCTTAAAAAAAAAAAGAATTTACTATAGAATTAAAATGTTTGCCAAGAATAGCATATAACTATGGAGAAGATTACCTTAACAATGGAGTTAAGGTAATCTAAGAACTTTGCGTTACCCAGGAAGAGAAAATACTAATCATTGGTGTGCTCAGTAGAACAAAAGCCCTGATCTGTAGCCTTTGCTACTCTCTATGGTATAAATGCTCCCATGGTGGCTGATTTCAAGCTAGCAACAAGAGGTTGCTGAACACGAATTTGGGAAAAGACAGCACAAGCTGTTCTCCTGAGCCAGTGTGAGCCTGCTCCAGCACACCTCTAAATTAGTTCCTGAAAATGGAATAATAAAAAATAATCAATCCAAAAGAAGGCAAGAAAGGAGAGAGGAAAAAAACAGAATAGTCGGGACAAAAATAAAGCATATAATAAGATTATCAAGTTAAATTCAAATATATCAGTAATTGCTTTAAGTGTAAATGGATGGATATTTCAGTTAAAAGATAAAAATACTGTAATCAAAAACCGACTGCATAGGGGCGCCTGGGTGGCTCAGTGGGTTAAGCAGCAGTCTTCAGCTCAGGTCATGATCCCAGGGTCCTGGGATCCAGTCCTGCATCGGGCTCTCTGCTCAGCAGGGTTCCTACTTCTCCCTCTCACTCTACCTGCTGCTCCCCCTGCTTATACTCTCTCTTTCTCTGGCAAATGCACAAATAAAATCTTTTTTAAAAAAAGCAACTGCATGGTGTTTATGAGCAACACATCTAAAAGCATAAATAGAAAAGTTGAAAGTAAAAAGAAGAAAAAAGTTATACTAGGCAAACCCTAACCCAAAAAAAGCTGGTATAGCTATATTAATATCAAAGAAGTAAATATTAAGAGCAAAAGCACTATTAGAAAGGAAAGTTCCAGGGCACATGGCTGGCTCAGTCGGTATCCCATGGGACTCTTGATCTCAAGTCCCATGTTGGGTGTACAGCTTACTTAAAAAAAATGGGGGGATGGGCGCCTGGGTGGCTCAGTGGGTTAAAGCCTCTGCCTTCGGCTCAGGTCATGATCTCAGGGTCCTGGCATCGAGGCCCACATCAGGCTCTCTGCTCGGCGGGGAGCCTGCTTCCTCCTCTCTCTCTGCCTGCCTCTCCGCCTACTTGTGATCTCTCTCTCTCTCTCTGTCAAATAAATAAATAAAAAATCTTTAAAAAAAAAATGGGGGGAGTGCCAGGATGGCTCAGTGAGTTAAGCGTTTGACTCTTCATTTTGGCTCAGGTCATGATCTCAGGGTGGTGAGACTGAGCCTGGAGTCAGGCTCCCCGCTCAGCATGGAGCCTGCTTCTCTCCCACTCCCACTGCCCTTCCCCCCACTCGTGTGCCTGCACGCTCTTGCTGTCAAATATTTTTTAAAGAAGGAATATTTCATAATGATACAACATCTAACTCATAAGACATAACAATTCTATAACACAGAGGCACCTATAATATAGCCTCAAAATATACAGTAGAAAGAGACAACTCCATACCACTTGGGAGATATTAAGACACCTTTCTTAGTAATTAAAACAAGCAACCAAAAACAAATTAGTAATTAAGCTAGAAATTATGCAATTAAGGCAGAAGTCAATCACAAAAATATAACTTAAAACTCCCATGTTTGAAAAGAAATGCCATTCTACACAAACTCTTCTAGAAAATTTAAAAGAATACTTCTGAACTCATTATGAAGCCAGAATTACTCAAATACCAAAACTAAAAAAAAAAAAAATTACAAGAAAAGTAAACTACAAAACAAAATTCTTCATAAGCCAAGATTTTAAGTTGCTAAATTCCTTTTTTTAAGTATTTACTTCGACTTTGTTATTACTTTTGATAGTAGTTTTTGAGGAAGCTGCTTTCAGCCTCTAAAGATTTTTTTTTAATGTACTCTCTATCCCCAACGTGGGACTCAACTTCACCACCCCAAGATCAAGAGTCACATGCTCTAGCTACTGAGCCAGCCAGGCACCCCTTAAATTGCTAAATTCTTTTTTAAGTTTTACTTATTTAAGTAATCTCTATATCCAATGTGGGGATTAAACTCATGACCCCAAGATCAAGAGTTGCATGTTCCTCCAACTGAGCCAGACAGGTACCCCTAAATTGCTAAATTCTTAAGAAAAATTTTAGCAAATATATACAATAATGTATAAAAATAATGTCAAGATTAAGTAGGACTGGGCAACCCTCTTGGGTCCCCTCCCTCTTCGGGAGCTTTGTACTATCACTTTACTATGACTCAGGAAACTTTGCTTTGCTACCCACTAAAAAAAAACCAAAAAAAACCAAAAAAACAAAAAAACAAAATGTAAGTTGGACTTTTCCCAGCAATGCGGGCTTAGTTTAACACTCTAAAATCAATCTATATATAAAACTTCTAGAAAAAAATCTATATAACCTTGGATTAGTCAAAGATTTCATTTTTTTAAAGATTTTATTTATTTACTTGAGAGAGAGTGAGAGAGAGCGCAAGCAAGGTGAAGGGCAGAGGGAGAAGCAGACTCCCTGGTGAGCTGGGAGCCTGAGGGGAGACATGGTACTCAATCCTGGGACTCCGGGATCATGACTTGAGCTGAAGGCAGACGCTTAACTGACTGAGCCACCCAGGTGCCCTAGCCAAAGATTTCTTAGACATGACACCAGATAAATGGAGTTCCTCAAAATTAAGAACTTCTGCTCTTTGAAAGATATTAACTAAGATAATATATGAAGAGAAGCCACAGACTGGGAGAAAACAATTGGGAAACAATAAATTGTGACAATCAAGTTGGTACATTATGTTCAAATAATAACTGCCACAATTTATTGAATGCTTTTAATAAGCCAAGAACTGACACACATTTTGTATACATTCTCTATTTTAATCTCTATTTTAAAGAGGTGGAAACTATAATCCTCATTTGACAGATAAATTTAAGTTGATTGATTTGTCAAAAGTCATACAGATGATAAGCTGCAGAACCAAAATTTGAATACAGTTCTATTTCCAACATCAATGAACTCTTTTCAGTACTCCATCATACACCTTTCTATTAAAATAACCTAAGTTTGCATAACATGGAAAAAGCGTTAGAAGCAAAATGTGTAAGTGGTTGTGGACTCCAGATTTACAGGCCAGTGAACTACAGATTTTTTTAAAAAAGATTTTATTTATTTATTTGACACAGAGAGAGAGATCAGATCACAAGTAGGCAGAGAGGCAGGCAGAGAGAGAGGAGGAAGCAGACTCCCTGCTGAGCAGGGAGCCCGATGCGGGCCTCGATCCCAGGACCCTGAGATCATGACCTGAGCCTAAGGCAGAGGCTTTAACCCACTGAGCCACCCAGGCGCCCGAACTACAGATTTTACTTACCAAATTAGGAAAACAATACCTGGTATTCATAAGTTTGTTCATGTGTTTTTCTCATAAGAATGATAAAGTGAAGATGTGATAGTATAGTATTTATATACCATCTGAGAGGGCGCCTGGATGGCTCAGTGGGTTAAAGCCTCTGCCTTTGGCACAGGTCATGATCTCAGGGTCCTGGGATTGAGGCCCACATTGGGCTCCCTGCTCAGCAGGGAGCCTGCTTCCTCCTCTCTCTCTGCCTGCCTCTATGCTTACTTGTGATCTGATCTCTCTGTCAAAAAAAAAAACAAACTTATACCATCTGAGACTACCTTATGCCTCTAGACATCCCACAAAGTAAGTGGTCCCATTCCTGTGCTATAGAAATGAACTGGGTAAGCAGCCTAGAGTGCAAAACTTTGCATGCATTTTTCAGTCCTCTGTATGAATTGTGTAAGACCCTTTCCATGGGAAACTTTCCCCCCTTGGAACCATTGAGAACAATATCTAAGGGAGGGCCAATTAGGGCAATATCGGACGCATAAGCACTATTAAGCATTATAAGCATACAGAGTATGCCTTTGTGGTTTTGTCCTTTTGTTTGCTTACAGCTTTTACAGGCATTAATTCAATAAATATTTCCGACAGTCTTTGTGGTGAGTAGGTGGTAGGCATTAACCCATGTAAGATACAAAATGGAGGCAGAGGTGAATCTAGTTGGCTGAATTGATAAAGCATGTGACTCTTGATCTCAGAGTTCATAAGTTTAAGCCCCACAATGGGTATGAGATTACTTTAATTTTTTTTCTAAAAAGTGGGGCACCTGGGTGGCTCACTCGTTAAGCGTCTGCCTTCAGCCCAGGTCATGATCCCAGGGTCCTGGGATCAAGACCACATCAGGCTCCCTGCTCAGCAGGGAGTCAGCTTGTCCCTCTCCCTGCTGTTTCCCTGACTGTGCTCCCTCTCTGTCAAATCAATAAATAAAAATCATTTTTTTATTTTTAAAGATTTTTATTTATTGATTTGACAGAGAGATACACAGCGAGAGAGGGAATATAAGCAGGGGGGAGTGGGAGAGGGAGAAGCAGGCTTCCTGCTGAACAAGGAACCCAATGTGGGGCTCGATCCCTGGACCCTGGGATCATGACCTGAGCCGAAAGCAGACGCTTAACAACTGAGTCACCCAGGCGCCCAATAAATAAAAATCTTAAAAAAAAAAAATTTTTTTTTTAAAGAAAAAACAAAATGGAGGCCGGCTGGCAGTAAGTGTTCATTGTCCAGGTGGGGCTCAAGGGAGAACCAACCTTCTTATCCTCCAAACCACATTCCAGGTACTAAATCAAGGCCCTCCTGAGCAGATGGAAATCTTTAGGCCTTTGCAAACATGTAATCTCTCTGACCTATGATTGGGTACTTTCCTGATGTATCAATATAAACCCTTCCTCCCACTCAAAACTGGTAGTAACCTCCGTGTTCTTTGAAATCCCAGACTGTTTATTTCATTCATTCATGGTTTCATTCAACAAATATTAAGTAGCATCTTCCAGGTTTAAGGCATTGTGTATTTCCTTGTACTTAAAATTACGTGTGAACTGATTTTAATCTAGCTTCTGGGCTCCTTGGGGACAGAAAGATATTACCCAACTCTTCTGTACATTTCTTGAAATGCTTAACACAAATCTTGGCACTTGGCGAGTACTCATTAAATACTTGATGACTTGAAGTCTGACCAAATTCCAATTCAATCCTGTTCCCATTCCAATTGAATCAACAAAGCAAACAAAATCATTTCATGGTAGTATCCAACCCTTCACTTCCGCCCATTTCTCATTTCTAAGTACCACCTTCCCTGGTACTAATTTTTTTAAAAGAGGATCCTCGGGGCGCCTGGGTGGCTCAGTGGGTTGAGGCCTCTGCTTTCGGCTCAGGTCATGATCTCAGGATCCTGGGATCGAGGCCCGCATCGGGCTCTCTGCTCGGCAGCGAGCCTGCTTCCTCCTCTCTCTCTGCCTGCCTCTCTGCCTACTTGTGATCTGATCTCTCTCTCTCTCTCTCTCTATGTGTCAAATAAATAAATAAAACCTTTAAAAAAAAAAAGAGGATCCTCGTTTGGGATACTAGATCAGATAAGTGTCATTACGCATGTAAAAGGAAACAAAACAAAACAAACACTAAAAATAACTCACCCTCCTTGGAACTCCAATGGCTCTTACAACCAGGGCATGACCGGGTAATGAGAAATGCCCTGGACCATGTATCAGGAGGCAAGTCCTGGCACCAACTTGTAGCAACATCTTCATCCAGGTCTATTGATTTGTATGTTATTCTCAAATACCCTAATTATAAACTCCTTCAAAGAAGGAACTGTCTTTTGTGAAGAGGTGGGATCTAAATAAAATAGTTGGTATTTTGACTCGGGATACCAACTTTACATACTTCTGGATTAGCAGTTCCCTGCTTCCATTTGTGCTGTCCTTCCTAGGCCAAGATGTTGTCACTCGGAGGAAGGTAATTAATTTAAAATGGTCTTTCTGCTCTCTCAAACTGTCCTCCATCTTCCTAGGATCAGAGACTCTATGGCCATGGGACAAAATAAAACCAATTTACTTCCAGTGCATTAGTGCTCCTTGGACAGAACAGAGCGTGGCTCTGAAATCAGGAATGTGACAACTTCACTTTTTGAACATCACTATCTGGGCAAGCATTGGGGTCAAGCTTGTAAGCCACCAGAGGCGCTCTGTTGGTGACCTGCAGTGGCGCCAAATGAAAAGAGTGCTGCTCCAGGATTTCAGCGGGGTCAAGGGCGCCAAGTCTAGCTGGAAGTGGGATTCAGGGCATTTCATAGAAGCCTCAACTGTACAGCAAGTACTGTCTCCACGTGTTTGTGGGGCTGGGGAAGGTGATGAATTTCCCCAACTCCTCAGTCCTGTGGCGCCATTTTGGGAGGAGGGAACATGCGATTCCGACCGAAGAAAGGTCGAGAAGGATCCTCGAGGAGGGTCTCGGAGGGTTTCCACAGCAAAAACTGGCTCTGAAGAGGGAGACTTTTCTCTGAAGGGAGAAAAAAGTAGTCGTTCGTCGGGTCCCTGTGGCTCAAAAAGGCCTCAGTTCTAATTCACTTCCTCACAAAAGCACTTGTGAAAGCGCCAACGCTTCACACCTCGGTCCGCGAGTCTGAGGAAACTTTCTGAGGAAAAGAAGAAGCTAACCACGTTGCTTCGCCACCACCTTTGAGCCGGTGTGCGAAGCCGCTCGCAAGAAGCCGGGCCCTCCCCGCGACGTACGCGCGCCGGACCCCGGCCGCGCGCCCGAGTTAAGCGCGTGCGCAGATCGCCGCGCGGCCGCACCGCGCAGGCGCCGTGGCCATTTCCGGAATCTGTCAGCCGCTCCCTCTGGGCCTCGGTCCTCCGCCCGCGCCCGCCGGAACCTGTTCGCGTCGACTGACCAGAGTCCGCGAATTCTCCGCTCCGAGCCGGTCCGCACTAACCCGATCCCAGGTAAGGGACAGCAGGGCGAGCTCCTGGCCCTGTCGGCCGCCACTGGCCCGGTCTCGCATCGGAGTTGAACCCGCGGGGGCGGTGAGGCGGGGGCTTAGGCCGCGGGGCCCAGGGTCTGAGGGGCGGGCCGGGTCTCCTGGCCCGGCCTCCGGAGGGGGCGGGGGATCCCCTTTCTCCGTGGGGCAGCCGAGCCCCTGGGGTTCCCACACACACAGGTCACTTCTGTCGAGATTTTCCAGCTCAGAGCCTCCTTCTGTGCCAGAATTAGCGGCTGCTTCACCTGCGCTTCTTAGTCCTATTTACTCCTCTATGATGGGCATTTATCACAATCTCTAAAATTGTAGTCAGTGAGTTGACCTTCCCCCTCATGGAGCGTTCCTTTCTTTAGCATCTAGAATAGGTACTGCGCGCGGTGGGCGACCCTGGAATGTTTCGGTCCTGTCTAGGGCAGCCCTCTATCTTTCAGCTCGGGGGGCGGAGGGGCTCCTGAACTCGAGAAGGACCCTCCCCCGAGTTCTTTAAGCTTCCTCCACTCGAGTGCCGCCTTCTCTTAAGTCAGTATCGCACAAACCCGCCCCTACTCTCTCGGTGGAGCCTTTTATGTCGCCCCTTTCACGTTCCAGCCCCTCCAGTAGGACGGCCCCTATTCCAGCCCCGGCACCACCACTTCGTTGGGAAGATTGCTTCTCCTCGTCTGCACTAGGAAGGTTCTTAGGGCTTTTTTTTTTTTTTTAATCAAGTGAGTTTATTTGCATTAATTGCCTAAAATAGTACCTGGGCCAGAGTAGATGCTTAATAAATACTAGCTATTCCTGCTGTTCTGGGTATTCTCTGCATATCTATCTTCCTTTCCTACCCACCCCCACCTCCGCCCAGACGGGAGGACCAGGAAAGTGTCAGATGTATTTATGTGTCTGGTCCTATCCCTGTGCTTAATAACTACACTGCTGGGAACATGGTAGACACTTAATAAATTGTAGCTTAGAATCTTTGATTAGAAAGCCATCTGTTCTCATACTGCAGCTCTGGAACTTGAAGGAAATGCTAACCTACTTTTATCTACTTCAACTCATTGCCTGAATTACCAAAGTTATGCTAGTTCTGTCTTTTCTTTTTTAAATCAATTTTATCTCACCTTTTGGTTTCAGGTAGGTCCTGGGTTTTCCAGGAATCCTAAGGAAAAAAGAGAGGGTATCAGTCAGGAGGGTGATTTTACCCTGTTAGGGAGTGGGTGTAACTGGCTGCTTCCTACCAGTGTATTCGGAAAACTTCCAAGGTTAATTCATCTACTTATCACAATTAAAGGAGGGGATTATCTTGGAAAAATAAAACACTTGCTTGGAGGAAGAGTGCGGTATTTTGATCTAGTTAACTAATCCTGTGCTGAAACAAATTGTGCATAAAGAAGTTTAAAATTATCTGCTGGTGAGGCTGGTGCCTGGCATCGAAACCTCCTCTCCGAACGTTGTGGAGGGTGTGGTGACCTTGTTGGAGTACCTGGGATTGCTGGGTTGGGTAATGAGAGCAATTAGAAGCTGGATGAATCACAGAGTTGGAAACTGACCCTGAACAGGGAACTGAAATCTTCACTGTAGAAATACTTTCAGGCTTCAGGGCCAAGAATTCAAAATATATGTAGACATTTCCAAGTTCAGAGGATAATAACCAGTGTGTATTTCTAGAAATGGTTCAAAAGCCTTGGGTCAAAGAAAGAAAGGGAACTAACTCAGCATCTCTTTTAGACTAGGCTTTGTACTACACATTTTCACTTGTTGGCTCATTTAATCCTCATACCTACAGCCTTGGGATGTCAGTGACGTGTCCATTCTACATATTTTAAAAAAAATGAGGTTTAGAGATGTTAAGTGACCTGCCCTGGGTCTCATAGCTAGTATGTGACCAAGCCAGGATTCAGACTCAGGTCCCCTTGGCTCCAGAGTCCACGGCAACCAAACATCAGAATGACTGTACTCAAAGTGATAGGTAAAAAAAGGAGTTGGGTTGTAGGGCGAGTGCCTGGAATCATACTATAAATCATTATAAGTCGTCTTTCCTTTCAGTGCTGTACAATAAAAGCTTAACAATAGAAGCTGGTCAAATTTCATGTCACCACCTTTTTTGTCTACTCCTTTTTCTCTTCTCTATGCTCATTAAGACAGGTTTTCAGGTTTCACTTAAATATTAGAGTTTAGAATTAAAATTATTATGCTATAACAGAAGGTATCTTTTTCTTGGGACAGAATTCGAGCTATTACTCTCCTGCACTCACTGAGTTTGATGAATACAGACTGTTTCCTGGGTGCCTTATAAATTTGAGAAACATGAGTATTGTCTTACTCTACAGACTTAAAATATCTACATGATTGTAAATGAAGTTACAGGTCTGAGTGTATGTCCAAATATGGAACTTGAAAGATATAACAAACTTAGAAATGCAATTTTGGGAGTAATTATGCCATTATGAAAATGTTTACCTCTTTTGAAAGCTTTACTACTTTGCCTAAAAACTGAGTTGAGGGATGCGTGGCTGGCTTAGTCAGTGGAGCATGCAGTTCTTGATCTCAGCATTGTAATTTCAAGCCCCACTATGGGTGTAGAGATTACTTAAAAATAAGTCTTTAAAGAAAAGCTGGTTAAAGAATGAGAACGTGTTTGCAACTGTTTTTTTTTTTTAAGATTTTATTTATTCATTTGACACAGAGAGAGAGATTACAAGTAGGCAGAGAGGCAGGCAGAGAGAGAGGAGAGAGGAGGAAGCAGGCTCCCTGCCGAGCAGAGAGCCCTATGTGGGCCTCTATCCCAGGACCCTGGGATCATGACCTGAGCCGAAAGCAGCGGCTTTAACCCACTGAGCCACCCAGGCGCCCACAACTGTTTCTTTTTTAACTATACATGAATTATGTGCTTTTATTGCATATAGTCACAATGAATTATTTGTAGGCCAGTTTTCTTTTAATTAACAAATGAGGCTATAAAATATGGCTTTTGAACTAAACTGCTTTTAATTAAGGAAATATTTGTGACACAGTATGTTATTTTGAGTAACTAAGTAAAACCTGTTGTGATGGGTAAGTATTTGAAATCAGCTGTAAAGAGAGAATCATGCATTGAGCATCTGGAAGTTTGTTTTAAAAACACATTAAGCAGTCTCATTTGAATTCATTTAAAACTTTTTTTTTTTTTGATTTCCAGTTAGAGGCTTTTTCTTGTGAGTTGCAGTTTGGTTTCTAGAACATGTGAGAGTAAAAAATCTATGATCTAAATATCTTCACTTTAGAATAGACTATGAAACACTGACATTTCTCTGCCAGTTCGAGATATTGTATGTTTTATTTAAGGGTGCACTTAATCTCTTTTTGACCTTTGGATTCTTTTACAACAATTAACAGAGACATTTCTTCTGCTTTTCACTGAGATTGATTTCTGTTTTGTCTGCTGCACTTTGGTTGTTCACTTTATAACCTTCTGCTGTCCTTGCCATTCATTTCCTATTTACATCAGAATTCCTGTCTTACATTTCAGTCTCCAACCTAGGTTAAAGACTTGTACTGAAATGTATTGAAACTTCAGAGTATTGTGTATTTAAAGTTGTATTTAAAGTGTTATATGAGTGCCTCTTAGAAATGATAAAGGGATGGGCGCCTGGGTGGCTCAGTAGGTTAAAGCCTCTGCTTTCAGCTCAGGTCATGATTTCAGCGTCCTGGGATCAAGGCCTGCATCGGGCTCCCTGCTCAGCGGGGAGCCTGCTTCCTCCTCTCTCTCTGTCTGCCTGCCTCTCTGCCTACTTGTAATCTCTCTCTCGCTCTGTGTCAAATAAATAAATAAATAAATAAATAAATAAATAAATAAAAAGAAATGATAAAGGGGAGGAGGATCTGGTTGCTTTTTAAGAAAATTTCTCTTATTTCAGGAAATGGTTGCCTCTTTGGATCTAGATTTGGGTTATCTATGAAATAGAGAATTTTATTTGATTTTTAATTTAATGATGTATCACCGATTCCTGCTTTTCATTTCCAGTAAAAAGTTTAAAGAGCAGTGTAACACCTGTATATTATACTCTGTGTGTAGATTTACTGGTTGTTAACATTTTGCCAAATTTGCTCTTTATATATCTACTTGTTGTCCTGAACTACTGAAAATAAATTAAGGAAGACATCATGACACTTCATCCCTCAACACTTCATCATCTTTATCTCCTCAGAGTTAGAACATGCTCCTATCTAATGGGAAACAGTTACAGTTAAGATATTGGAAGTAACTCCATATTGTTATATAGTATGTAGTACAAGTTCATATTTTCCTTATTGTACAAAATATGTCTTTTACGTCTATTTTAAAAATAGATTACAATCAAGTTTCATTTGTTGAATTTGATTTTTCATAGCTGTTTTAATCTAGAACAGTCTGCTTCACACCCATTGCCTTTTATGAATAATAGTCCAGGCCAGTTGTTTTATAGGATGGCATATATTCTGGTTTGAACTGTTTATTCCCCCTTTGTGTTATTTTACTAATTCCAGTCCCCTTTATTTCCTCAAAACTGGAAAGTAGGTCTGGGTCTTGATTGGATTTAGAGCAAATATGTTTGGCAGAAATACTTGGTAGGTGGGTTGGCCATTTTACCAGGTTTCTCCAGAATAGTCCTGTGGCCTCTCGACACAACATAATTAATAAATTATGATAAATTAGGTGGTCACTATTTTTTTTAAAGATTTTTGTTTAGGGCGCCTGGGTGGCTCAGTGGGTTAAAGCCTCTGCTTTCGGCTCAGGTCATGATCTCAGGGTCCTGGGATCGAGGCCCGCATCGGGCTCTCTGCTNGCGGGGAGCCTGCTTCCTCCTTTCCCTGTCTCTTTGCCTAGTAACTTGTAATCTCTCTCTCTGTGTCAAATAAATAAATAAAATCTTTAAAAAAAAAAAAAAAAAGATTTTTGTTTATTTATTTGACAGAGGGAGAGAGAACACAAGCAGAGGGAGCAGCAGGCAGAGGGAGAGGGAGAAGCAGGATCCCCACTGAGTAGGGAGCCTGATGCGGGACTCGATCCGAGGACCCTGGGATCATGACCTGAGCTGAAGGCAGCCGCTTAGTCGACTGAGCCACTCAGGTGTCCCAGGTGGTCACTATTTTTAAGTGATGTTGTATACTTCGTGTTTTCTCCCCATAGGAAGCCCATAAGATTAGATTCTCCAGTCTTTTCTATAATAAGTTTGATCTCTTGGTTAAGGTGGTGACTGCCAGATTTTTTTGTTGTTAAGGCTCATTTTTCTCTCTTTGAAATTAGTAAATAATCTGGCATAGTTTGAGACTGTGTGAATACCCTGTATTTGATAATTTGAGACTGTGAATACCCTGTATCCCAACAGTCTTTAACCCATGATTTTA
Organism: Ailurus styani; assembly: GCA_002007465.1. Taxonomy (NCBI): domain Eukaryota; kingdom Metazoa; phylum Chordata; class Mammalia; order Carnivora; family Ailuridae; genus Ailurus; species Ailurus styani. The sequence continues at coordinate 1,371,296 of LNAC01000028.1, read as the reverse complement.
GAATCCCTTGATGACCCTTGACAGAATTAATTTGAGACTGTGTGAATACCTGTATCCCAACAGTCTTTAACCCATGGTTTTAGAATCCCTTGATGACCCTTGACAGAATAAGTATACATTGGTGGTTACAATGCTTGTTGTATTTAAATGATGAAGTTTTGACAATGAGATTGATTTTTTTAATGGGACAATAATGTTTTATTTATCCCCAAACATTTTGGGATCCCCAGACAACTTAAATATGTGTTGCCAGCCATTTTAAATGCTCTTTTCTGTTGCTTATTACAGCTTTCTGTCCTTTGAAAACACTAAGAATAATGTCCCTGCATCAGTTTTTACTAGAGCCAATCACCTGTCATGCCTGGAACAGGGATCGTACCCGTAAGTATGCTAAATATTAATTTTACTCCTTTATTTTGTGCTTTTGATATTTTTATAAGTAAGCACTTTTTGTAGGGATCACATATTTGTGTCACATGTGAGAAGGGCATGGACATGGATTCGGAAGGAAACTAAGTCAGATGTTTGGTTTATAGATAAGAGAATCCAAGGCCTAGAGTTTCTAGTGGAAGGACTTTCCAGTGGTTAATGTCAGAGCCATTGCTAGCATCTAAGCCTTCTGGTTCTGTGCCCGTATCTTTTTTTACAGTACCAATTGGAGAATGGTTTACATCAGAGGCATCTTTCATTGCCTTAAGAGCCCAGTGTCTGAAATGGTTTTGTAGTAATGTCACAGTCATCCAATATTTAGTTAGAATACTAGGACCCAGAAATAAGCTGTTACAGAGATGTATAGTTTACTCCTGATATGCTAAGAGCAGTATTAGCTAGTATTTACTATATTATTTGAGTTTCTAGTTTTCTAGCTCCAACCAACTAGAAAAGAATGGAAAAGATTCTTAGAAGTAGGCACAGGAGGCATCTAGGTAGCTCAGTCATTAAGTAGCTGCCTTTGGCTCAGGTCATGATCCCAGGGTCCTGGGCTCCCTGCTCAGCAGGGAGTCTGCTTCTCCCTCTTCCTTTGCCCCTCCCCCTCCACTCGTGCTCTGTCCCTTGCTTTCTCTCTCACATAAATAAAATATTTTTTGAAAAATAAATATAAAATAAACTTTTTTGAGATAAAATTCACATAAAGTTTCCTTTTTAAAAGATATGTCAGCAGTTTTTAGTATATTCACAATTATGTAATAATACCACTATCTAGTTGCAGAATATTTTCTATCACTCCAAAAAGAAACTGTACCCATTAGCAGTTATTCCCAGTTTTGCTCAAAAGTTCCAGTCTTAAACAACTACTCATCCACTCTCTGCATGGATTTGCATAGTCTGGACATTTTGTGTAAGTGGAGTCATATGATATGTGGCATTTTGCATCTAGCTTCTTTCACTGACCATGATGTTTTCAAGGTTTATCCATGTCGTACCATGTATAGGTACTTTATTCCCTTTTATGGCTGAATAATACTGTATAGACACACCATATTTTCTTCTTCTTTTTTTTTTTTTTTAAGATTTGTCTATTTATCCTAAAGAGAGAGAGTGTGCATGTGTGCAAGTGGAGGGAAGGGCAGAGGGAGAGAATCTTCAAGCTGACTCCCTGCTGAGTGTGGAGTCCAACTGGGTTTGCTCTCACAACCCCGAGATCATGATCTGAGCTGAAATCAAGAGCTGGATGCCCAACCTCCTGAGCCACCCAGGTGCCCTAGACATACCATAAGTTTATTCATCAGTTGGTGGATTTTTGGGTTGTTGCCACTTTTTGGCTATTACAAATAACGCTGCTGTGAGCATTCACATACCAGTTTTTGTGGACATATGTTTTCAATCTCCAGGGTTTATACCTAGGAGTTGGATCCCTGGGTCATATGGTAAACATATGTAGAACATTTTGGGGAGCTTTCAGACTGTTTTGCAAAATGGCTGTGCCATTTTACATTCTCACTAGTAGTGTATGTGAGTTCCGATTCTCTGTGTCCTTGTCAACACTTGTTATTTTTTGTCTTTTATATTATAGCCGTGTACCCACTATATTCTAGTAAGTATAAAGTAATATCTCAGTGTAGTTTTGATTTGCATTTCCCTGTTAATGACTAATGATGTTGATCATCTTTTCACATGTTTATTGGCTATTTACATATCTTTGGAAAAATGTCTATTCAGATCCTTTGCCTATTTTTTTTTAAAGATTTTATTTATTTATTTGACACAGAGAGAGAGATCAGATCACAAGTAGGCAGAGAGGCAGGCAGAGAGAGAGAAGGAAGCAGGCTCCTTGCTGAGCAGGGAGCCCGATGCGGGCCTCGATCCCAGGACCCTGAGATCATGACCTGGGCCGAAAGCAGAGGCTTTAACCCACTGAGCCACCCAGGCGCCCTCCTTTGCCTATTTTTAAAAATTGGGTTGTCTGTTTATTATTGAGTGGTAAGAGTTCTTTTATATCCTCTGGATACAATTCCCTTACACAGTATATAATTTACAGAATCTCCCATTCTGTAGGTTGTCTTTTCACTTTCTTGATCACATCCTCTGAAGCACAGAAGTTTTTAGTTTTGAAAAAGTCCAGTTTATTTTTTCTTTTGTTGCTGTGCATTTGGTATTTTATCTAAGAAACCATGTAATTCAAGGTCACAAAGATGTATATCTGTTTTCTTCTAAAAGACTTATAGTTTTAGCTCTTATATTTACATTTTGCATCCATTTCGAATTAATTGTTGTATAAGGTGTGAGATAGGGGGCCCAACTTCATCCTTTTGCATGTGGCTCTTCAGCTGTCCCAACACAATTTGTTGAAGACTATTCTTTCCTTATTGAACTGTCTTGGTACCCTTGTCAATAATCAGTTGACCAGGGGCGCCTGGGTGGCTCAGTGGGTTGGGTCTCTGCCTTTGGCTCGGGTCATGATCTCAGAGTCCTGGGATCGAGCCCCACATCGGGTTCTCTGCTCAGTGGGGAGCCTGCTTCCCCCTCTCTCTCTGCCTACTTGTGATCTCTCTCTCTCTCTCTCTGTCAAATAAGTAAATAAAATCTTTAAAAAAAAATCAGTTGACTGTAAAGGTGAAGGTTTATTGGACTTCCAGTTCTGTTTCATTTGTCTTTATGTCTATCCTAATGTCACGACCACACTGGGTTGATTACTGTAGCTTTGTGTAGTATGTTTTGAAATTGAAAAGTATGAGTTCCAACTTTGTACTTCTTTCTCAAGATTCTTCTGGCTCTTCTAGGTCCCTTGCATTTCCATATGAATTTAAGGGTCAACTTACTAATTTCTGCAAAGGAGCCACCTGAGATTTTGATAGAGATTGCTTTCAATCTAATATATAACATGACAGGATGATCATTCTAGAGCTTCTATTTTGTGATCATCTCAGTTTCATAGCTGAGTTTCCTGTGTGTTCTCTCTCTCTACTTTCTCATGGGTTTTTGGAGTATTTCCAGTTATTTTTAATAGAAAGTTATCATTGTTCTTATTTAAACTACTTAATAAACTTAATTTATTAAGACATTTTTGTATTATAATTTGAAATTTGTAGCATTTCTCAACTTTAGATTTGGATTTGGCTTTTGAAGCATCTTAGAGATTTAGAGAAATATATGTAACTGGCTTTGAGAAAGTACTTAAAGTCTTAGGATTTTAGAGCTAGATATTTATCTGGTTCCACAGTGTCATCTGTAAAACAATTGTAACTTTCCTAAGGAGGGAAAAGAAAAGTAAGGTAATAGAAGGGGAAACTAGTAAATTACCCAAAGTCTGAATCATAGATCCTAATTTTAATTTTAAGAAATCAGTATTTTGGGTGCCTGAGTGCTGAGATGGTTAAGCATCTGCCTGTGGTTCAGGTCATGATCCCAGGGTCCTGGGATCGAGCCCCGAATCAGGCTCCCTGCTCAGCAGGGAATCAGCTTCTCCCTCTCCTTCTGGCCCTCCCCTGTGCTCGTGCTTATTCACACACACACTCTCTCTCTCTAACACTCTCTCTCTCAAATAAATCTTTGAAAAAATTTCAGTGTTTTTTTTAATGGATGAACTAGAAAGGGAGAGAAATCAGTATAAATTCAAAAGAAATCTATCATGTATATGTCTATTCTTAATATTTCAAATTGGTCTGAGAAATTTCTCTTGAAAACAATTTTATAATTCATAGTGGCTTTATTGTAAAGGGAAACTGATGTATTTTATGAGCAGAGTCAAGTTGTTTTTGTTTTTGTTTTTGTTTTGATAAATCGATGGTTCCAACCTGGGTACATTATAGCAGTAATGAGAATAACCTATTTTCAATGTTTCAGAAATTCTTACAGAAAGTAAATATTTATTGCTAATAATGTTGGACAGGTGAGCTAAAGTGTCAGATATCGGGCGCCTGGGTGGCTCAGTGGGTTAAAGCCTCTGCCTTCGGCTCAGGTCATGATCTCGGGGTCCTGGGATCGAGGCCCGCATCGGGCTCTCTGCTCAGCAGAAAGCCTGCTTTCCCCTCTCTCTCTCTCTGCCTGCCTCTCTGCCTACTTGTGATCTCTATCTCTGTGTCAAATAAATAAAATCTTTAAAAAAATAAAATAAAGTGTCAGATATCTTTACTATGGGCTAGAATTATATCAGTAAAGTGTGATATATTTTTTTATATCTTGTTATATCTTGTTTCTTTTTTTTTTAAGATTTTATTTATTTGAGAGAGAGAGTGAGAGAGAAGCATGAGAGAGGAGAAGGTCAGAGGGAGAAGCAGACTCCCCATGGAGCCGGGAGCCCAATGGGAGACTCGATCCCAGGACTCCAGGATCGTGAGCTGAGCCGAAGGCAGTCACTTAACCAGTTGAGCCACTCAGGCGCCCCTTGTTGTTTAATTCTTACTGGTTAGAATCTTTACTTAAGGGGCACCTGGGTGGCTCAGTTGGTTAAGTAGCAGCCTTCGGCTCAGGTTGTGATCCCAGGGTACTGGGATCAAGCCCCACATCGGGCTCCCTGCTCGGTGGGGAGTCTGCTTCTCCCTCTCCCTGCTGCTCTGCTTATTTGTGCTCTCTCTCTAGCTCTCTCAAATAAATTATAAAAAAAAAGAATCTTTATTTAACAGTTGTGTATGTCTCTAATAAAATAAATTCTTATTCATTTTTTTTAAAGATTTTTTTTTTTTTTTGAGAGAAAGAGAGATCATGAGCAGGGGAGAGGGATAGAGGGAGAGGCAGTCTCCCCCCTGAGCAGGGAGCCTGATGCGGAAGTCGATCCCAGGACTGTGGGATCATGACTCGAGCTGAAGGCAGATGCTTAACCAACTCAGACACCCAGGCACCCTGAAATGAATTTTTAAATGCAGTTTTTCTACAGAACATTTTAAAATATGGGATCCAAGTAAAGGTAAAAATAATAGGAATTTTTCAAGGGTGAATCTCGGGAACCTTTTTTTTAAAAAACGATTTCTTACTCCTTCCTTGACCCTATTTTTAAAATGCCGGCTGTTGGGATGCCTTGCTGGCTCATTTGGTGGAGCATGCTACTCTTGATCTTGGGGGTCATGAGTTCGAGCCCCATGTTGGGTGTAGAGATTACAAATCTTAAAAAAACAAAACAGGGAGGCCTGGGTGGATCAGTCAGTTAGGCCTCTGCCTTCAGCTCAGGTCATTGATCCCGGGGTCCTGGGATTGAGTCCCTAATAGGGCTCCTTGCTCAGCAGGAAGCCTGCTTCTCCCTCTGTCTGCCCCTCCCCCTGCTTGTGCATACGCTCACGTGCGCGCGCTCTCTCTCTCTCTCTCTCTGACAAATAAAATCTTTAAAAAAAAAAAAGAGAACACCAACTGTAACATCTCTCTTTTTTGGTGACAATTTCAAGTTCAGGTGTTAACTGTTGACTTTTTTCCTCCAGAGATTGCTCTTAGCCCCAATAATCACGAAGTCCACATCTATAAGAAGAATGGGAGCCAGTGGGTGAAAGCTCATGAACTCAAGGAGCACAACGGACACATTACAGGTAAAGGAAGACAACCATAAGCTTAGCGTGATACTGGCAAATCGAGCACTCTTCCATTAAATAAAGAGCATTTACTGAGGTTTTTTTGGAGAACTTGAGAAAATAATCATCATAATGATCTCAGTTTTTAAGTGCTTCTTTCAGCCTAGCTGGTCCACAGCACTCCACTAGTATATGGAAAACACTGATCCTACCCTGAGGAGTGAAGAGCTGAGATGAGGTGACAAGATGAGAAAGTGAAAACGACATCTAGTGTGTCAGCTGTGGGAAAACATAAGCCAGACTGTGTTCCCAAGTGCTGAGGGGACACAGTGTCATCCAAAAGCTTTCTCTATGTTGTTTGTGAGACAAGGACATTCCAAAATACTGAAAAGGACAAAGAGTAATGTAACAAACACCCACATTGCCACCACCTAGAAGTAACAACTGTGCCAGAATACTGAGGAAAGAGAGCTTTTAATAATAAGGAGTATTATTCGAGATAACAGTATGGTCCCCTCCCACCGCCAATCCTGTTCCCATTCCCCAGAAGCGGTCTATAATTTGGTATGACATTGTCTCAGTTTATTTTTAATACTTGTACGTACACAAATACATATTTGTAAGCCGTCTTTAGTACTTTGGGCTGGTATGTTTAAGTGCTACATAAATGGCTTCATGTTGTGCATCTCCAACTTACTTTTGCATTTCACATTGTTCCTGAGCCTGATGTTGATCAAGTTTATTGCTTTTAACCCGCGTTTAACAACTCAAACCTCATTTATTTATTCTTCTCTCCACTGAAGAATATTTAGGTTGTTTGCAGTTTTTCCTGATAGTGAAGTGCTAAATCGAGCATCCCTGTGCACATCTCTTTGTATGTGCATGACTGTTTATGTCAGACTTGTGCCACCGGGGTGTGCACATGTTTAGTGCTGGGCATGGTCATACTGCCTTCATCCTGGCCCCACAATATGGGAATGCTTATCCTCCCTCATCCCACACATACTTGATACGATCAGAGGGTCTGATGAGTGACACTGAGTGACATTGAAATTGCATTTTCTTTTTTTTTTTTTTTAGATTTTATTTATTTATTTCACAGAGGGAGAGAGATCACAAGGAGGCAGAGAGACAGGCAGAGAGAGAGGGGGAAGCAGGCTCCCCGCCGAGCAGGGAGCCCGACATGGGCCTCGATCCCAGGACCCTGAGATCATGACCTGAGCCGAAAGCAGAGGCTTTAACCCACTGAGCCACCCAGGCGCCCGCATTTTCTTGATTAATAAAAAGGTTGAGCATATTTTCTGATGTTTATTAGCCATTCTGGGTTTCTTTCTCAGACTTTACTGTTCATTACTCCTGACCATTTTTCCATTAAGTTTTTATACTTTTCCTATTGATTTGTAGAAGACAGGATCTTAAAATTTCCTGAGTGTACCTTAGCTTTCATCTTTGACAAAAACTGTCAATGAATAGCTGGATAAAGGTGGCAAGCAGAGCAGTGCTGATGTCATTGAGCAGTTGTCAAATAAGGGAGGAGGAGGAGTAAGATAAAAACGGAGAATTTCTCTGATGGTTTTCAGAATTCAGTGAACCAAATCCTGATGCCAAATTTCAAGAGAATGAATTGCTTTTTTGTAAAGTGGTAATCTGACTATTTTTAAAAGAACATATTCACTTACTGCTGTATTCAGAAAGAATTCTTGTTCCTTGGTCCTTTCCACTATAATTTTTTCTTTATCCATTTTCTGGCAGAGTTGATTCAGCCTCTTGCTTTGAATAGTTTGGTCAAGCACATCAGAACTTATTCTCCGTAACTTTTCAATTACAAATTTCTCACTGCATTCTTTGATTTTCCCTCTCTTCACAATGACATTTGCTCTTAAATGGGCAGCAAAGTAATAATGAATTTTTTTTTTAATGGTAACCCTGGAATTTTGCCTCTAGTCCTCCAGCATACTGATTACCTTAAAGATATCCTCCCCCCCAACCAGAGAAAAACAGCATGTTTTCACCTTCTGCACCCTTTCCATTGGATTCCCCAGCAAAGACTTGTGCCCACCCCTTCTTATTTTGACCAGTGATTTGTATGCGATGCCCATGAGCATCAGGAGCCAGCTGACCATATTACTGAGCTAGCACGAAAGACAGAATTTATAATTTCTATTTTTGTTGCTATTGCTTTCCCATGACCTTATTTCTATTGGGTTTGGCCTATTTTCTTTATATTCCTTTGCCAGTGGCCTTGTGGCCTAAAAATAAGAACATTCATACTTTAAATTGGAATTTTAGCATTAGGAAATACTTCTAAGTGAGAAAGGGCTAAGGTGAAAGACCAAAGAAATAGCCAAAAAAGTGAAATACTTAGTTATGTTCTTTTTCTCTTCTGCTTCTCTTTTGGAATCCTTTGGACTTGGGCCTGTTTTTATCCAAATGTTCAAATGACATTTTTTTTTTTAGATCTGAAAAAACTGTTGTTGGAAAAATCTAAATATAACTCTGTGGCAAGGGACCAAGGATCAAACATATTTTCTCAGAAAGATAGTAACTATAGAAAAAAAAAAATTGAAGTTTTCTAGAAGAAAAGACCAGTCAGTACTACAGAGAAAAAGAGTATGGTTAACATCAAAGAGTTATCAGAGTCCTGGTGTTTTGTTTCTGTGAGTTTCTTTTTTTGTACTAAAAGTGATCACTCTGTAAAAAACATTTTACTATGGACAGTTTTAAACAGATGACATAAAAAAGGCAGAATAATGTAGTGAGCCCCTGTATACCCATCACCACCCAGATTCAGCAGTTCCCACCTCATAGCCATCCTTGTTCTTAACTCATTTTCCTCCTCCTTGCACAGTTTGGAAGTAGATTCTGGACACTGTATCATTTTGTATTTCAGTTTGTGTCCCTAAAAAGAAGACTCTTCATTTCAATAATAACTGATGTGATAGTTTTAATGGGGACCTTATTTTTTTTTTAAGATTTTATTTATTTATTTGACACACAGAGAACACAAGCAGGGGGAGTGAGAGAGGGAGAAGCAGGCCTCCCACAGAGCAGGGATCCCAATGCAGGGCTCTATCCCAGGTCAGTTGAAGGCAGACGCCCAAGAACTGAGCCACCCAGGCACCCCTAATTGGAACCTTAATAAGGTACACACACAGTTGTCATTAGTTGATATATCTCTTAAGCCTTTTGTCTATAGGTTCCCTTTCTTCTCTTTAACTTTGTAATTTATTTGTGAAGAGAACTGAGGAATCAGGTTGTTTGTCCTGTAGTGTTTTCTAGAACCTGGATTTTACTGATTGCAAGCCCATGGTGTTTTACATATTTTTCTGTCCTCGTATTTCCTGTAAATTGCAGTTGAAGTTAGGGAGTTAGGAAGTTCTTTTGGCAAGGAGGCACATGGTGTCTAGTCATTGTTTTATGATGTTAGCAACTGTCGATGATCAGTGGCCATATCCGTTCATTTAGTAGTGGCCGCAGCGTGGTGGTATTCTATGTCATTTCCTCTCTGTTAGCTGGTTACATTTATAAGAGACACTTACCTTCATCTAGTGTTTGGCTACCTGGAGGTATAGTTAGTATGGAAAAAACAGAATAGATGCTTGATTCTCTTCCTTTGCCTTTAAAACCTTCTTATGGAATTAAAATAAAATTTTAAAAAATGTTTACATAAAAAAACTTAAAAATTTAAAATAGAATAAAAAACAAAAGTAAGTAAAAAGAGTTAAAAGCTAATGTCATCTAAAATACTTTGAAGCTGTGACTGTTTTATAGCTTCCATGCTCAAATGAAAGATGTAGATACAGGAGTAGACTGGAATTATGAAACAAAGCAGAAGATGGTCCCTTCTGGTTTTTAGAGAGTATGGATCTGTTGATTTTTAAAAGTGCCTCATGCTTAAGCCCCTCAGGAATTCTTATAAACATATGTGTTTAGTCAGAGTGATGAGCATATGGAATAAGGGGTGAAATTTTACATTGTCAAAGTCATCACAAAATCACTGAGCTTTCTCATTGTAAAGCAGTATTCTGATGTTAGGGGACATGTTTGTTTTCTATTGTTGTGTAACAAATACTGCAAACTCAGCAGCTTAACCAAAGCACATTTATTATCTCACAGTTTTTGTGGGTCAGGAGTCCAGGCATGGCTTATCTGGGACCCCTGCTTAGGGTCTCAAAAGTTGTAATCAAGGTATCAGCCAGGGATGAGTTCTCACCAGAGGCTAGACCAGGGAAGGATCCACTTCCAAGCTCCTTCAGGTTGTTGGGTGTAGAATTTCCTAGCAGCTGTTAAGATTCATGTAATATAATCTTGTCCACTAATCATGTACGTCTAATCACCTTTCCAGCATTCCATTGGTTAGAAGCAAGTCACAGGTCTCGCCCACACCTATAGGGAGGGGACTTCCCTAGGGTCTGCCCACCACAGTAGTTTCAAAGACTTGCTTCTTATTGTCAAGAAGCTTGTAATCAAGTTAAGAAAACAAGACGTTCATAAAAATAACAATATTTTGCATCACACTTTGGGGAATTTATCATAGAGAGATCATTTTAAGTAGAAGAAAAAGTTATATTCCTGAATGTTTATTCCAATGTCATCTATTTTTAATAAATGACTGGAGACTAACGAAACATTCAACAATGGGATGTTTTGGGAAATTATTATGATAAGATCAATGTTCTGAAATAATGCATAACCAGTACTAATTTATAAAAAGGAGAAGAAAATGTTTGCCATAGTATTAATATCATTTGTGGGGAGAAATGTTTATGGACGTAAGAATGGGCCAGGGCTTTATTTACTGCATGTCCCTTTGTGGCATTTGTTTTTTGTGGGTTTTGCTTTTGTAGTTAAAAATAAAATCTAATGAAGAGGAGGATTGCAAAACTATCCTATAACGAATGGACTTGCAATCGAAGTACACATCACTTAGAATACGCTACCCCGTATCTTTTTCCCCTCAGGGGTACAAATAATTGAGCAGACTATTCCTATAGGTTGAAAGAATGAACAAACTCTTCGTACAACTAAAGCCACTGTGAGTTGTGACCAATGAAAACTTTGATTTCTATTCATCTTACTTTTTTCCATATGTTAATAATGATAATGATGAATTTTTAGGAAGATATCTATAATAAGAATTTATTATAGGGACACTTGGGTGGCTCAGTCCAGTTAAGTGTGCGACTCTTGATCTCAGCTCAGGTCTTGACCTCGGGGTTTGAGTTCAAGCCCCATGTTGGGTGTGGAGCCTACTTTTTTTTTTTTTTTAAAGATTTTATTTATTTATTTGACACAGAGAGAGGGATTACAAGTAGGCAGAGAGGCAGGCAGAGAGAGAAGAGAGAGGAGGAAGCAGGCTCCCTGCCGAGCAGAGAACCCGATGTGGGCCTCGATCCCAGGACCCTGGGATCATGACCTGAGCCGAAGGCAGAGGCTTTAACCCACTGAGCCACCCAGGCGCCCTGGAGCCTACTTTAAAAAAAGGTATTTGTTAGTAACATTTCGATATGTTCAGTGTGGAATTGTATTTATAGGAAATATCATATCACTATAAAATGATTGAGGCATAGCAGATTTTACTCTTGATGTATAACAAACTGATCTTGACTTTGGGATCCTTCGTAGAACCATCAGATAAGTAAAAGTCTGGTCAAATATGAAAAATAACTCATACATATTTAGATCTCTTCCTAGTTTAGAGGCAGAGATACTCAAGGACTCTTTGTAGAACCAGTAGAATATAGAAAAGGTATTTAGGTTAGTTTAAATGACAGTGACCTTCAGAAGAATATATAATGAATCACAATTTATGTTTTTGCCTCCATTTACTGAAGATTAATTTACCCTGATGTTTTATTTAGATGTCGCATAGCAGATTTTTTAGTTAATACCATGGAGTAAGGTCTGAATGAATGAATAAAGGTACTTTTAACCCCCCAAAATCTAATAAAGATAAAAGAAAAAGGTCTTTACACCAGACAACTTTAGAAACCTGTGAATGGGTAGTAGAATGGCCCTGTTTAGTTTTGTAACCTCCATAATCCTAAAACAGCTGTTCTGCCTGGCCTCGTGGAGGGTCCTGAGTTCTAGAACTTTGCAGAGAAACCTTTGCAGAAAAACAGGTTGCAGAGAAACCTGTGAGGTGAAGATCAGACCATAGATGGGGGGCAAGATGGGGCTGGGGAGGAAGATACCAAGCCCACATCTAGCTCTGTCATAGTGGTCCCCACCTGGCTGTTTCAGGCTTCTTGTCAGTGGCCAAGCAAAGCAGATGACACCACGTCTCGCTTGCAGGTATCGACTGGGCTCCCAAGAGTGACCGCATCGTCACTTGTGGGGCAGACCGCAATGCCTATGTCTGGAGTCAGAAAGATGGTGTCTGGAAGCCAACCCTGGTGATCCTGAGAATTAATCGTGCAGCAACTTTTGTCAAGTGGTCCCCGCTAGAGAACAAATTTGCTGTGGGAAGCGGAGCACGACTCATTTCTGTTTGTTACTTTGAGTCTGAAAATGACTGGTGAGCAATATCTGAGTATTTTTTATTTCTCTCTGTGGAATTATACATTTGGACCACTGTGTTCCTGGTGACTTCTTGAAGCACTGGGTGAAGGCTTAACTATAACTTCAGAGTTTCCTCATCTGGAGATTTTTTTTCCTCTGAAGCTCGCTATTCCCTCTGAGCAGTTTTCCTTCCTATATGCACGTTGAGTCAAATCTCACATCTTTCTCAGGTCAGTACAGACCTGTGGCTCTGTGTTCTGATATCCTAACTAGTAGGTTCTAGAAGATGCTCCCACTCTTCTCATTCTGTGCTGTCCAGATTGTTTTCTTATGTAGGTAAAATCATGAACTTGAGAGATTCCCATGCATGACCTGAGAGATCATTTTTTTTCCTCACTATCTCTGTCTACTTAAAATATCTAAGATTCCTGCAGATAACAGTGTGTCCCTTTAAAATTATTTGGCTAACCAAATCTGTGTCTTAGTGTAATATTTTATTCATTTAAACTGCTGGAGTAAAAATTGACCGGAATCTTGGAACTACAGTCTGCCTGTTGTACTTTCTGGATAAATCACTTGTAGCTGAGCCACTCAAAATACAGAGATTGATTTTATGGCTAAGTGACTTATTTTAACTAATCCTTCTTGCTTACTTTGATAAGAAAACGACTCTGCTCTATGTGGCACGCATTCACAAAGGATGGTAAATAGCCTGCAACGTGGAATCATTCAGTATGGATCTGGCAGTGTTTGTATTTGCACTAAAAATAGCAGAGCACACATTACTCTTTGTGTCAGTGTTACTGTTTGCTTTCTGCTGAAACAGTGAAAGGAACGGATTATGTTGTGAAATTTAGTGAAATCTCAAAAATTTTGATTCTTTGGAAAGAAAGTCTGAATTTGCAACAAGACTAAATTATGAATTTAAGAATGGCGTTTTTCTCTCAAGTGTGTGTAAAAATAAGCCTAACGAAGCATTGCCTGCCAAAAATCATCTTAGGAGACTTACTGTAATGAATAGATAAAAACTTTCCTTCCTAGGTAACATTCAACCTCAGAGATTGCTCACATTTTTATTCATTGAAAAATAGTCTCAAGTATAGGTAAATTGGGCTGTTCTATAGTACAAGATATTGTCATTTGACCAGCCTGTGTGTTCAGGGGAGTTTCTCAGCTGTAGAACAACATTTCACTAGAGTGATGTGAATACTTTAAAACAATCTCTAAAAGCCTTTAAAATAACCGCACTATAAGCAACAGAATACTGTCTATTTTTGAAAGGAAATTTTTTAGATAGGTTCCTAAGAGAAAGATTCTGGGGAACAGCAATTTGGCATTCAAGGGTGGGCGTTCGGCTCTTAAACAGCAGAACATGGTTGGTTTTTAAGCAGTAGTGTAGGGGCGGAAATTGAATTAATGAAGCCAGAATAATGACTGATCTCAGACATAAATAAACTTTTTTTTTTTTTTTTTTTAAGAAATGGATTTTTTTTTTTTTAATTTATTCATTTGACACAGAGAGAGAGATTACAAGTAGGCAGAGAGGCAGGCAGAGAGAGAGGAGAGAGGAGGAAGCAGGCTCCCTGCTGAGCAGAGAGCCCGATGTGGGCCTCGATCCCAGGACCCTGGGATCATGACCTGAGCCGAAGGCAGCAGCTTTAACCCACTGAGCCACCCAGGCGCCCATAAATAAACTTTTTGAGTGGAGCTGGAGAATTAGTTAGAACCTCCAACAAGAGATTGTGATTTTCTTGGTTGTGATTTCTCTGAAAAAATAATAATAATAATTTGCTGCTTCACAGAGACATAGAAATGAAATTGAGCTATTTGACCAGCCAAACTTAACCCAAAATGAAATAACAGGTCACTGAGTATTTGTAATAAAAATTTAAGTAATTTCAAACCCCAAATTTTATTTTATTTATTTATTTATTTTTTTAAAGATTTTATTTATTCATTTGACACAGAGAGAGAGACTACAAGTAGGCAGAGAGGCAGGCAGAGAGGAGGAAGCAGGCTCCCCGCTGAGCAGAGAGCCCGACGTGGGCCTCGATCCCAGGACCCCGAGATCATGACCTGAGCCGAAGGCAGCGGCTTTAACCCACTGAGCCACCCAGGCGCCCCCAAATTTTATTTTAAAGGTTAAAGTCACATGTAATCTGAAACTCCATGGGCAATATCCAGAGTTAATCCATAAATATAGTTACTCATGGGGACCCCGTGTTTGCCGGAAGGTTCAGAACTGACTGTTGTGATAAGAACGTCAAGGCCAAAAAGAACAGAAAGGACTATTTATGGCTCTTCTTCCTCTCTCCGTTCTTCTCCTTGGCAGAGGACCTAGTCTCCACATGTGTATCACCTGACACACCTTTGTTAGGCCCTTTGGGAGTTACTACTTGATGTGTGGATAAACTGAAACGGATTTTCTCCTTTCGTAGGTGGGTAAGCAAGCACATTAAAAAGCCAATTCGCTCCACAGTCCTCAGCTTGGATTGGCATCCCAACAATGTCTTGCTGGCAGCAGGATCGTGTGATTTCAAATGCAGGTGGGAACAAATGAGAACTGGTAGAGAGAATTGATCTGTTCCTTGTTCATCTTGAAGTATTTTTCAGGGACCTTTTCTTTGCACGGTACTATGCTAGGCACCAGGAGAGACTCAGAGGTTGAAGGAGCTTGTGATCTAGGAAAGCAAGCACAGAAGTCACGGAGGGGGAGGGAAGTGGACATGGAAGTGCAGGAGGAGGGAGCCTCGCGGGTGGGGCCGGGGAAGTTTTCCTCAAGCAGAACATCATGTTTGGAGCAGAGGTGTAGTGGCCCTTGGACTATGGTGTTATTTCTTATTTCATAACCCAGGCAGAGACTCAGCAAATTCCAGGCTGAAGCTAAGATGAACAAAACATAGCTGAACAGTGCTCTGCTGAGCTATTACTGTGTTCTTTCTTTTCAGTTCAAGCTTTTTATTTGTTGTTAGTGTGAGGCTAGAAACACAGCCACTTTGCTAAGAGCTTTAAGGATGATATAGTGTAATTGCTTTTTACAGTTATTCTTTACCAAGAAGGCTTTTTTTCCCTTAGCCAAAAGAAAAGCATATAAATGTTACTTCACATTGACAATATGGTGGGTTGGGAAATGGGATGCATTTTTCTTTAGTAGGCTATTTGGAGAATTTCCAGAAAACCTGGCTAGTGATTTATATCCAAGAATATCCAAGGGTTTGGGTTTGTTTTTTTTGTTTTTTTTGTTTTTTTTTTAATGTGTGTGGGAATTTGGCTGTGGAATGGGGATACAGCAGCATCAAGGCACTCTTTGGAAAAAGATTGGTTCTTCTACTTAAGAACCAGTGTAACAGCATAGACATTCTCTAGGAGAATTCAGGAGTTTTGTTGTCTGATGTGTTACCCAGAGTCATTCTAATTCCCTTGAAGGATGGAACTGAATGATCCATACCACTTGAATTATTGGACTATGTCTAAAAATTTTGGTTATGAAAATAGGTTGCCAATTCTTTTATAATACTAATTTACAGAAATAAACTTTGCTTTGATCTGTGGTCCTGTGTCCTGAGTTCACACTATTAAGTTCTCAACTGAGAACCACCCATTCTGTCCCAGACTCTGATGACTAGAGCAGTGGCCTTTTTGATGCTGACTTAAGGCCCAGCAATTCTCAGACTCATAATAAAGGACAGACTGATAGGTGCCAGAGAGAAGGAGGGTGAGGGGGATAGGCAAAATAGATGAAGGGGGGTGAGAGGTATAGGCTTCCAGTTACAGAGTAAGTCACAAGGATGACAGGGAACATAAGGACACGGCAAGACCGTCGTATGGTGACAGATGGTAGCTACACTTGCAGTGAGCATGGTGTAAGGTATAGAGAAGTTGAATCACTGTGCTGTACACCTGAAACTTGTAATACTGTGTGTCAGCTGTGTTCACATACAAAAAAGTAAAGCCCAGTGATTTCCAAGGTCATGTCCTCTAACTTACAGATAACTCACTGTGCCCTTCACCTCTCCAGAGCCGCTGCTGTCATTATCATTTCAGGGCAAATATCTCACATCATTTTAGGGAGTCTTTAGGTCCAGAAGTTCTTGAAGAGAAGCTCTACAAAGTAGAAATAGCGTTGGAGTGGGGTGGATTCCCAGCTGCTTTTTCTCCCTCCCTTTTCCTGACTCTGCATCCAAACCTCCTCACACACAGCTTCTTGGAATTCAAGAGGGAGAGACTGCTGACAGCCGGCCGTAAAGGAGACCCTTCTTCACTCCAGACCTGTCACAAAGACTGGACAGTGAGCCCTGACAGCATTATGCCCTGAGCGAGAGCCTGCCTACTCTCTCACTGGCCTCCCTTGGCTTCCTCTTTGGATGTCCCTTTATTTTTTTTATTTTTACTTTTTTAAAGATTTTATTTATTTATTTGACAGAGAGAGATCACAAGTAGGCAGAGAGAGAAGAGGAAGCAGGCTCCCTGCTGAGCAGAGAGCCCGATGTGGGGCTTGATCCCAGGACCCTGAGATCATGACCTGAGCCAAAGGCAGAGGCTTTAACCCACTGAGCCACCCAGGCGCCCCATGATATCCCTTTCTTTAAATGGGTTAATGACATTGGTTTATTGCAGTGTGGCACATAGTTTCCTCTCCTACCGTTTGGCAGTGTGGGCTTCCTGGAATACTGTGTTGAAAACGATAGTGAAGTAGACAGGAAAGAATGCTGTGCTCACTTAGCAAGGTCAGCCATGTGCAAGGGAGGGGCGGGACAGCAAGATCCTTGCCCCGAACGTGCACTCAGGGAAAGAAGGGCTTTTGTGTTCATTACTTCTAGAACTGTACCCCTAGAGCAGGGCCCGACACACTGTAGGTCTCCATGTATACCCTTCGATAGAGTGGATTTTGCCAGACTCAGATGGGCCTGTAGGCAGCCCTTAGAACCAAGTCTTAAGAGATTTGTGGATGTGACTTTGTCTTGTTTTGCTTTTCAAGGCTCAGTCTCTTTGCATTCTGAGACATCTTATGGCAGCTGCCTGTGGCCTGTTTCTGTATAGATATATTTTCATGTATTTTTTCCTTCTTTCCTGCCCCTAAACTGCAGAGTGTTTTCTGCCTACATTAAAGAAGTGGATGAAAAGCCAGCCAGTACGCCCTGGGGCAGCAAGATGCCTTTTGGTCAGCTGATGTCAGAGTTTGGGGGCAGCGGCACTGGTGGCTGGGTGCATGGGGTCAGCTTCTCTGCCAGCGGGAGCCGCCTGGCCTGGGTCAGCCACGACAGCACCGTATCTGTTGCTGATGCCTCAAAAAGTGTGCAGTGAGTATTTGCCTTTTGCTTGAGTTAGGGAGTGGTTTGGGATCTCTCACCAGCTGGGCTAAGGCTGTCCTTCCCTGGGGGTAAGTGCAGGATGTGAGCTTAAAAATGTGACCCAGAACTGCAAGGCTGTCTTTAAAGTCACAGACACACATTGAGATTGTCCATTGGGGAAAATTGTAAAGAGTGAAGTCTCACTTCCGGAAACACTTCTTAATGGAGGTAGTGCTGGCGATTTCTTTGAGGAACCCTCCTGGTTTGCTGATAATAAGAATTCCTTCAGATAGCCAATTTAGTCTGTTAGTGTGAATCCCTCACAACAGGTACATGTTATCCAGCAGTCTTAAGTAGGAGTTAATGTTCTTACTGTGTGTAGTCAGTGAGCAGTGACTCCAGTAATTTGGAATTTCATTCAGTAATACTTAAAAGCCTGATACCAGTTTCTCTGGCGTATGCTGGAAGAACTCGAATTGCCATGACTCATTTGTGAGGGAGGCACCTACCCAGCCTTAGGGAGAGCACCAGGCATCTTGTCACATGTCAGAATTTATATCTGCTCATCATATGCTGGAGGAAGACAGATGGTGATTAGAATTCTTTCCCCTTAGGAATCTTTGTTCTCTCCTAGTGAATCCTTTTCCATTGGCAGTTAAAGGTTACCCACCTTAAAAGGTTTCCTAACTTGTCAACCTGTGTGCTGAGAACCGGTCACATCAGGTGTCTCTGTCTCCCTCTGCCACACAGTGACAACAAAGTGACATTTCAGAGAGGATATTTTCCTACTAAGTGGATTGAATTGGGTGTATTTTTTTTACTTTTTTTTTTTTTTTTTTTTTTTTTTTAAAATTTTTTTTTTTTTTTTGACACAGAGAGAGAGATTACAAGTAGGCAGAGAGACAGGGAGAGGAGGAAGCAGGCTCCCCGCCGAGCAGAGAGCCCGATGCGGGCCTCGATCCCAGGACGCTGAGATCACGACCTGAGCCGAAAGCAGAGGCTTTAACCCACTGAGCCACCCAGGCGCCCTTTTTTACTTTTTTAAACACCATAATAAATGGTGTAGTCTTCCAGATTTCTGTACATGTATAGGCACTTACATATCTTTTCATTTTGAACGCCAATGAGATTATGCTATACATTTTGTACAGTAATTTGTCTTTTGTCACTCAGTTTTGATGACATGGTTATTTGATTTGGGTACAGTTTATTGTAATGCGTAATAAGCTCTTAGCATGTGCTTATTACAGTCCCCTGTCTGCCCTCATATTGATTTATGATTTGACTTTTCTGGTCCTGCAAGTCAGATTATATGCTCTACCCTTCCCTTTCTTGAACATAAATATTTCATGTAGTAGGAGCCAAGTGTGCTATAGTAAGGCCTTAAAAAGAGGTGTTAGGACTTTAATGAAATGCCAGTGCTATTGGGGTGTGGGTGGGCGGGAGTGGGCTCCCCTGAGACATAGTTTTCAAAATGCATCATCTTCTACATGAAGTTCTGTGATCATTCATCAACCACTGTGTTTGCCTGCTATGTCTATGTGACCTCTTGGCCACATGCTTCCAGGTAACTTAGTAAGTACATGGGTACACACACACCTCCCCCAGCCCTTTTGTGTGCGAGCTCCTGGCTGGCCAAGATTCGTATTCATTGGTGGCCCCAACTCCTCCCCCAGTGCCTGGCAGAGAAAAGGGAAGAGACTCTCCTAGATGTTTGTGTCCACCCTCTGGATGCCCACAGTGAGCTCGGGCAAGGAGAGGATGGAGGGACAAGGCTTTCAGTCACAAGTGATAGTGCCACGCAGAGTGCTAGGCAGTCAGAGGAGAAGCCACTTAAGGCTGAAGAGGTCCAGGAAAGCTTCATGAAGGTGATCAAATGAGAGCTGAGCTTCAGAGACCAGGGTCGACTTTGGTGGACAAGCAAGAGACAACATGTGGGTAAAGGGTATGGGAACAAAGGCAGAGACGGGAAAGAAGGACTCGCTGGGGACCAGTTTGTCATGAGTGGGGGAGCCTCAGAAGCAGGTGGGGCATGGGCCAGAGAGGGCCAAAGGCCTCTATTTTTTTTTTCCTTTTTTTTTTTTTTTTTAAGATTTTATTTGTTTATTTGACAGAGGGAGACACAACGAGAGAGGGAACACCAGCAGGGGGAGTGGGAGAGGGAGAAGCAGGCTTTCCCGCAAAGCAGGGAGCCTGGGATCATGACCTGAGTCAAAGGCAGACTGAACCACCCAGGCGTCCTGGCCTCTGTTTCTACAGTGACCCCAGGGCTGTGTCATGCTTGAGATTCCCGAAAGTATAGGTCATGGGGCTCCTTTTAAGCATAAGCATTCATTTATATTGTACAAGCCCCTGTAAAAATGGGTACTTTTCATTTGCTGTGTCTATAAAGAAGCTACATGGTCTGTTACCATCTCAGTTTAACAATTGTTCTTGTGTTCAGGGTCTCAACTCTGAAAACAGAGTTCCTGCCCCTCCTGAGTGTGTCATTTGTCTCAGAGAATAGCGTTGTAGCCGCGGTAAGTACTTCTCTCCATTCTCCCTTGTAGTACACTGTATTTAGTTCTCCAGAATAGGAACAGTGCGTGCTCTGTGACTTTGTGCACTAGCACAGAACAGAACAGCCTTTTAGAATAGCTCGCCTTGCAGAGTGAGAGATGCCTGTGGAGTGCAAGTTTTGCTGAGGGGTTGGTGTGTGGGCAGCGTACCCTCTGGCGCCTGACCGAGACCTTGTTTCAGGGCCATGACTGCTGCCCAATGCTCTTTAACTACGATGAACGTGGCTGCTTGACCTTCGTCTCCAAACTAGACATTCCAAAACAGAGCATCCAGCGCAACATGTCTGCCATGGAACGCTTCCGCAACATGGACAAGAGGGCCACGACCGAGGACCGCAACACAGCCTTGGAGACGTTGCACCAGAATAGTATCACGTACGTGCCACCCAGCCACCTGGGGCCCCCTGGAAGCCACCTATAGCCAGGGCCCTGATCATCTGTGGAGAAGTGTTTGGTGACGAGGGGCCTGTCTTCCTCTACTTGTTTCCTGACTGGGTCCCTATGCAAATTGTGTGTACTGTGTACCCAGACATTCCTTTGGGAGCAAGAGCAGAGAGAAATCTGTAGCTTCCCGACTACGGGCTCTTATTTTCAGCTTAGGACAGAGTGAGCCGCCCCACCTAGGCATTCTGTCCTTCGAGGTGCAGCTGGTATGCGGCGTCGCGCATGAGGAGCGTTGATCCTGCGGCGGACGGTGAGCGGTGTCCCTGTCGGTGGAGCCTCTTCCTGGGGCTTGCTTTCTCAAACCCTGATTGAGAACTATGGTTCTCTGGTAGTGAACACATGACGGGAAGACTAGTTTTACCCTGGTTTTGAAAAGGTAATTTTAGCTGTCATTTCAACTGTGGATTTCAAGTGATGTATATCAGTAAGAAAATCATTTAATTAAACGGAATTCTTTGATATCATATAGCAAAACCAAGCAGTTTCTTGACTTCAGTTTTTCATCAGGTGCATATGAACTGTTTTTTTCCAGAAAGCTTGGTTTTTTTCTAAATCTAGAGGAGAAATGTAGACTGTTCTTGATATTTCAGCAGCGGTGGTCAGAGTTAGGTACCGTAAGATTTTCTCTTTTTGACTAGACCTTTTGTGTTGAGAGACTTTCATTGTGGTGATGATGGCGGGAACAAGAATGGCAACTTCTAGACTTTGCTTTTGAGAGAATTATTAAACGCAGGTTGTGCCTGTCATGTTTGGTGGAGAGGGCCACTGGACTTAAAATAGGCCAAAATGTCTGTGCTCTACTGGAAAGAAATAACTTGAAGGCATAGCAAGTCTTCTCCACGCTTCAAGTTTCTTTGTCTTGAATGACTTTCAGAATTATTTCTTGTGAATTTTTCTGAAGCTTCTCTACAGACTACGTATCAGGAAGTTTCTATGTATCAGAAACTTTGAGAGTTTCTGGTTAAAAATAAAAGACCCTTATAGATTAGCATATTTGCTTTTATTTGCCCTTAAACAAAGGGTCAGCAAGCTTTTTCTCTAATAGACCAGAGAATAAATATTTTTGGCTCTAAGGAGGTAGCCAGTCTCTGTCACAATTACCTACATCTGTGATGACATGCAAGCAGCCATTGGCAGTACGTATAAAAATGCACGTGGATGTGTTTCAGTAAAACTTTATGGACACTGAAATTTGAATTTCCACATAATTTTCATGTCACAGAATAATAGTCTTAATTTTTTTGTAACCATTTAAAATCATTAAAGCTGTTCTTAGTTCACAGGCTATACAGAAACAGCCCTTGTGTGCCATAGTTTTGCCACCTCCTTTCCTAGAGGGAATGTTCTAGACATTTCAGAGGAGAAAGAAAAATTGTTGTCTGAGCTATGGAATTTTCTTGAAAGTTTTTCAGATAATTAGGCTAAGACAAGTTGCTTCATTCATCTATTCCTCTGTGTTGCTTGCTTGGAATCTTGTGGTTTGTCTGAGTGTTGCTCACATTTACAATGATTCATTTCAAATGCGGGGTGAGCTCTTGATTTACAGGCCCTGCTTGTCTTGGAGGGCGATTTGGGAGTTTTTGTTTGGAGCCAGTTAGATTTCAATCATCCTTCACCCTGCCTCTGGTTTGTTTTGTTTTTAATTGTTTCCATTCTCGTCATTGCTGTGGTCCTGCCTACACTCGGCTCCCAGACAGTTTGCGTGCTGCGTGGCCTGGCTTGTCCTGCCTCCCCACGTCCCAGCAGTTAATTCACCTTCTTACCCTTTCAGTCTTGGCTTTTCTGGACATCCAGTAGTAAGATGCATTTGAATGTTTTTTGCGTCAGATTGCTGCAGCTAATATTGATGGACAACTTAATATTAAGGAATCGGGGAGGGCACCTGGGTGGCTCAGTGGGTTAAAGCCTCTGCCTTTGGCTCAGGTCGTGATCTCAGGGTCCTGGGATCGAAGCCCACATCGGGCTCTCTGCTCAGCCGGGAACCTGCTTCCCCCTCTCTCTGCCTGCCTCTCTGCCTACTTGTGATCTCTCTCTCTCTCTGTCAAATAAATAAATAAAATCTTTAAAAAAAAAAAAAGGAATCGGGGAATTCATTGCCTTAAGATGCCCGTATACTATTTAGTCAGGACGGTTGGGGCCCGCTCCCACCACATACTGACAGTTTATCTTGTTTTTGCTTTTTTTTCAGGCAAGTGTCTATTTATGAGGTGGACAAGCAAGATTGTCGCAAATTTTGCACTACTGGCATCGATGGAGCCATGACAATTTGGGATTTCAAGGTATTTCCTACTTTTCACAAGAAACCTTGTTTGCGTTAAAACTCTGTGACAAGAATGTTTCTCATTTCTTGGAACAAAATGTCAAATCCAGTGCACATCAGAAATGGAGAACATTAGATTATAGTAGTCTTTAAAACCTGAAAGTCTGGGCGCCTGGCTGGCTGAGTTGGCAGAGCATGCAACTGTTGATCCTCAGGGTTGTGAATTCAAGTCCCACATTGGGCATACAGCTTACTTAAAAAAAAGAATATTAAGGGGCGCCTGGGTGGCTCAGTCGTTAAAGCGTCTGCCTTCAGCTGAAGTCATGATCCTGGGGGTCCTAGGATCGAGCCCCACATCAGGTTTCCTGCTCAGTGGGAAGCCTACTTCTCTCTCTCCCACTCCCCCTGCTTATGTTCCCTCCCTCGCTGTGTCTCTGTCAAATAAATAAAATCTTTAAAAAAATTTTTTTTTTTTTTTTTTAAAGATTTTATTTATTTTATTTGACACAGAGAGAGAGATTACAAGTAGGCAGAGAGGCAGGCAGAGAGAGAGGAGAGAGGAGGAAGCAGGCTCCCTGCCGAGCAGAGAGCCCGATGTGGGCCTCGATCCCAGGACCCTGGGATCATGACCTGAGCCGAAGGCAGCGGCTTTAACCCACTGAGCCACCCAGGCGCCCAAAAAAATTTTTTTAATTAAAAAAAAAAAAAATTAAAACAAAGCCATGAGGAGAAAAGCAGACTTTCACAGTGAGATGGGATACATCATTGTAGATGTCCATTTGTCCATGGAGGAAAACTTGAGTTTTATTTTTGTAGCAGGCCCTGCGTTGAGTCACGAGTCTGTTTAACTACATAGCTGGATTTTCATGGTTTACACTAATCAATCCAATAAACATTCACGAAATACCTGTTGGGTGCTGGGCCTGGTTCTAG
Organism: Ailurus styani; assembly: GCA_002007465.1. Lineage (NCBI taxonomy): Eukaryota > Metazoa > Chordata > Mammalia > Carnivora > Ailuridae > Ailurus > Ailurus styani. The sequence continues at coordinate 1,347,373 of LNAC01000028.1, read as the reverse complement.
ACACTGAGGATATTGAGGTGAAAGAGCCTTCAAGGGGCTTGTCTGGTAGAGGGGACAGTGTTCCCTGGAGCTCCAGAAGGGAAGCCAGTGCCTCTGTTACTACACTGAGGAATCGAGGGGCGGGGCGGGGGGGGGGGGCATGTAGATCTCTAGCGCTGCAGGGAAAAGATTGGCCTGAGCTGCATCTCCAGATGCGGTGGGATCTAGGGGCATGTGGGGCTGGGGGTGAGCTGTCTGAGCTGCAGGAGCAGCAGGTGCAGACCGGCTGAGCTTGGAGAGTGCGTCGTGTGTGACACTGCCAGTGGTTTGGGCTGTGTTGTGGGCCTACGGAAGCTCACGCTGAAACTAGCAAACGGGCCATGGCGTGGTCAGGGAGGGGCGGCTGGGTTTATCTGCAGACAGCTAGGAGCTGGTCCAGAGCCGAAGAGAGAAGCACCAGACTATGAGGTGTGGGTGGCCTGGGCAGCCGTGGGCTCTGAGCAGAGGCCACTGAGTCCCGTGAACAGGTGAGGATGTGACCTCCAGCGGTGGCAGGGGTGTGGCCCCGAGCTTCTGGTTGGGAGACGAAATGGAAGGGCATGGTGAGGAGGAGCAAATGCAGGGGAACTCTGCACACTCTGGCTTGGGGATTGGGTGGATGGTGGGCGAGATAAGGAACCAGAGGGGAGCAGCAGGGGTGAGAGAGGATGGCTACTGTGTGCAGCCCTGTGAATTTCATTTTTCCTAGTTGTTAACCTCTAAAACAGGTAAATGTTTGCAGAATTTTACTCCTGCCTGTGCATTTCCATGGTGTTTGATTCTCCTCCCCTCCTTGGGTGAAATACATAATATGGAAAAAAGCCTCCAGAATATTCTGGAGAAAGAAACTCTCTTCCTCTAAAAGTTCCCCCACCCTTTTCCCTTTCCGATGCTTTTCCATCCTGGGCATTGCAGCCCCCTTGAAATTAGCTCCCTGGGAAGTTACACTCTGCACTTTATTCTTTGATCCCTTGAGCCACCTCGTTTCCTCTCCCCGTGTACACATGTTCTCTAGGAGGTCCTGGGGCAGTTTCCTTTAGTCCTGCCACCTTTGAGCACCTGCTATGTGTTGTGCCCCAGGCCCGCTGCTGTGTAGCCTGTGCAGATGTTGGAGTGCCCGCCGTGAGGGCATCTGGGGTGTGGTGAGAGGCACGGAACACACCACCGGCGGCTCTCACCAGTGAGCGCCGATGGCCCTGAGAGGAAGCGTGGGCCCCGCTCAGGCCGGAGTGCGTCCAGATCCTGTGGCTCAGAGCCAGCAAGGGAACGCAGGGCTTGGAGGGCCAGCAGGGGGCCCTGGGAGAGCGGGTCTCAGAGCTGGGCTAGGCCAGATTTGGGGGTGCAGGGCCTGCGCATCAGTCAGGGGGAGAGGGCAGTCATTTGGTGCAGGGGGGCTGGGGGAAGACGCCAAAATGGACCGTCCTCAGTAACCCTCAGTGTTCTTCCTGCCCTTTCAAGACCTTAGAGTCTTCCATCCAGGGCCTCCGGATAATGTGAAGCTGAGTGAGCCTCCCAGATCCAGCATGACAAACTGACAGACTGACAAACTGACACATGCGCTGACACAGCCCCGCCGTGTGCATGGTGGTGAGGAGAGCCAGCCGCAAGGAAACACTGAAGACACGTTTCGCGCAAATACCGTTTGTGTGTTTTTGTTTGAATATAATTGGTGACAGTGTTGGTTTTTTAAAAGCAGCAGTGATAGGGGATTATTTTGTTTTTGTTTTTGCTATTTCATTCCATTCTTGACCAAAGCTTCTCTTTAAGTAGTTTATTATGGAAAATTCTCACACTAACTTAAAGGAGAGGGTGGGAGATGTGTCGATTGTCGCCTAAACAATTAAATAAAAGTACTGAAATGTGTTTTCGTTTTGTTTCCTGATGCTATTTCTGTTAGAAAAACAGGGACAAATGCTTCATTAGACTAGTTAGTTTTTAGGGTAAAATCTTAGATTCTGAGTTTCTGAAATCCAGCCACTCTGTACCACCTCTGAGAGAAGCAGCCTTTACTGAATGCTGCCTTCTAGCCTCCCAGCTCCGCTGCACGGCCCTGCGCCGTTCCCGTGTTGCGCACAAGGCAGCAGGGAGGGCCACCCATGTCCCCGGAGCCCGGGCAGCCACCCCTGTAGCGCTGTGGGGACATGCTGCGGGGGAGGGTGCCATGGGGAGAGGAAAGGGACACATTACCTTACCGTCTGTTAGACATTACTGGGCCCAAACTAAGTTGTTCTCATAATTAGATGGGAAGTTTGATTTCCAAGACTGAGAATCGTGAGAGGTGCAAATATAAATAATCAGCAAAGGAAGTAAATACAGAGAAGCCTTGAGCATAGCCATATTCCTGATCTGCCCGCCCCAGGAGAAGGGGAGCAGTTGAGGTCTCATGGGTTGAGGCCCCTCACCAAAAGAGTGCTTGGCTTTGCATGACAAAGAATTCAATGGGCGCCTGGGTGGCTCAGTGGGTTAAAGCCTCTGCTTTCGGCTCAGGTCATGATCTCAGCGTCCTGGGATCGAGGCCCGCATCGGGCTCTCTGCTCAGCAGGGAGCCTGCTTCCTCCTCTCCTTGTCTCTCTGCCTGCCTCTCTGCCTACTTGTGATCTCTCTCTCTGTGTCAAATAAATAAATAAAATCTTTAAAAAAAAAAAAANAAAAAAAAAAAAAAAAAAAAAAAAAAGAATTCAAGAGCAAGCTATTTAGGGAAAGGGACAAAGATTAAGTGTACCAGTAGGAAAGTGTACAATTAAGTTGACAGAGTAGCAGTCTCTCCTCCCAGATGGGGAAGCAGACCCCACCCTTGCCTACCACCACCATTTTGCTTCTAACAGGGAGTTTTATAAGTTTTTAAATTAGCAAAAAAAAAAAAAAAAAAAGTTTTTAAATTAGCTACCCTAACAGGTAGGGGCTTACTCTAACTTTGGGTTTATCGTTTTCACTGGGTGGTTTTCCCATTGCCTGGGGTTACAGAATTACCCACAGAGGGCAATGGTAAGAATGTCCAAACTCTGTGGCTCTTACTGCCAGAGGGAGAGGGGTCTTGTGACTCTTTTTATGACCTGCTGACTTTTAGGTTAAGGCCTAAAGCCAAAATGACTTGACTTTGATCAGCTTGCCTCCTGAGTCTTCGTTGCTTCCTGCCTCACAGTGATTCGAAGACAACCCTGGTTTTAGGACACCGGTAACAGTGCTTCTCAGAGGACATCATGATATATTCTCAAGAGTAATTTTATCCTTCCATTGTCTCAGGGGGAGCATTACTTTCCTCCAGGAGAGAATTTTAGCAGCCGAGGGGCTGGCCTGGTGGGCCTGCCTCTTCCCTGTTTGCGGGAGCCTCCTCTCGGGCCCCCCTGATGGCGGGAGCTCCTTTGTGTGTTTGCACCCGTGCTTCTGCAAGGCTGTTGTCACAGAGGACAGACAAAAGTGGCCCTAAACAGGAATTAGATCAAAATTTCTTTTTTTGTTTCATTAAATCACATGCTTTGGCCCCCAAGCCCAGAGGTTTTTAGAGAAACTGTATTCCATGAAAGAAACAATGGCAACAAAGAAACAAAAGTTTCTAACTTGGCCTCCAAGAACTTAGCCAGAGTTGTCTTTTTTTTTAACTTCAGCCATTTCTCACCCATCCACCTGGAATCCCACGGTGCTGCCCGGCTGGAGGGGGGGCCGCTGGGTGGCTGCCAAAGCCCTTTGATTCAAGGCTTTCAGCTTTGACATTAGGTTATAATTTCACCAAGCTGTGTGACCTTGAGCAATCTAGGTAACATCGCTGAGCCTCCATACCATCAGTTGTAAAATGCCAGTAAAAACATGATCAGTAGGGGCGCCTGGGTGGCTCAGTCGGTAGCGTCTACCTTCAGCTCAGGTCATGATCACATGACCTGGGATCGAGCCCACATTGGGCTCCCTGCTCAGTGGGGAATCTGCTTCTCCCTCTGTCCCTCCCCCCCACTCCCCCACCTCTCCACCCCCGCGGCTTGTGCTTTCTCTCTGACCCTCTCTCTCAAATAAAATTAAAAACAAAAAACAAGGGCGCCTGGGTGGCTCAGTGGGTTAAAGCCTCTGCTTTCGGCTCAGGTCATGATGTCAGGGTCCTGGGATCAAGCCCTGCATTGCATCGGGCTCTCTGCTCAGCAGGGAGCCTGCTTCCTCCTCTCTCTCTGCCTGCCTCTCTGCCTACTTGTGATCTCTCTCTGTGTCAAATAAATAAGTAAAATCTTTAAAACAAACAAAAAACCCAGGATTAGTAATTCCTGTTAGATAATCAGTAAAGCCGAGGTTCATTTTTAGGCTTGGCGCTGGCCCTATTATAGGCCCCGGAGACCCTTACTAGCCATGCAGTAGAGTGGGAAGCAGTGTATAAAGAATCTTGCTAACTAAAGAAAAATCCAGTAGTTCTTCCCAGAATATTCTGAGAGAGGCTGAGTTGAGCCTCTGAACCCAGGTTGATTGCTTAGGCGACTCTTCAGTTTGGCTCAATGGCCATCACACAAGTGGTTTAGCTCCCACATGTGCCCAGCTCTGGAGGCAGTGATGTGGAGGGTCAGGGTTTCCTTCGGTGCCTGCAGTGTGGCCAAGGTGTGAGCTACCCCATGTGGATCCCGGTCCCATGTGGATCAGTTATGTGAATAATAAGGTTAGGTTATTTATCTGTACATGTATAACTTAAATACTCGGTGCAGTAGATAGAATAATGCCCCCCAAAGATGTCCATGTCCTAATTCCCAGAACCATGAACTTTGCTGATGTAATTAAGTTAAAGATGAAGAGGCTTCTGGCTTATCCAGGTGGGCCCATTGTAGTCCCAGGGATGCTTATGAGGGAGGCAGGCAGGTGAGTCAGAGGTGGGGCCACGGGTGAGGGTGTCTCTGGGCTGCGGAGCCAAGGAACGCAGGTGCCCTCTGGTCGATGAAAAAGACAAGGAAACCAGCTCTCCCCTGGAGCCTCTGGAAGGAACGCCATACTGCCCACTGAGACCGGGGACTTTGACCTCCAGAATCGTAAGAGAACACATTTGTGTTGTTTGCAGTCGCCCTGTTTGCCGCAAGTTGCTATAGCAGCAATAGGAAACTAATACATAGGCAGTCAATTCAGAAAAAGGAAGGAAATAGGGTCTAGAACGGTTTTTCAAATTGAAGGTTAGAGCCCATTCATGGTTGTAAAAATCAAGTTAGTAGGTCATTTGAAAAACAAGAAAAGAACATTTGGCGTGGCAATAAGTGGGTTAGGGTACCCTGGTTTCGGATATACGTGGGGGTGTGTCCGGGTTCACAAGATACGTCACAGTGGGTGGTGATCAGAAGAAGTTGGAAAGGGGCACCTGGGTGGCTCAGTTGGTTAAGCATCTGCCTTCAGCTCGGGTCATGATCCCAGGGGTCTGGGGTCAAGTCCTACATCAGGTGCCTGCTGGGCGACAGGGGGGTCCGCTTCTCCCTCTGCCTGCCACTCCCCCTGCTTGTGCACTCTTTCTCTCTGACCAAAAAAAAAAAAAAATGGGAAAGCCACCACCACTATGTCATTCACCTGGAGGGGGGGAGTCCCCGGAAGGGTGCTGTAGCCACACCCTTGATGCACCACCTGAGAACAGCTCCTGGCACCAAGGTCCGAAACTGGTAGGCATTAACTACTCACAACCCTACAGGGTTGGAACTGGTACTGCCACATTTTATTTTATTTTATTTTTTTTTTTATTTTATTTTAGTACTGCCACATTTTAAAGATGACAAAACAAGTCTACGTGGCAGTTGGAGGGGAGCCTGGCTGGCTCAGTCAGTGGAGCAAGTAACTCTTGATCTTGGGATTGTGAGTTTGAGCCCCCACCTAACGTGGAGAGAGCCCCAGTGGTAACGGCTAAGCGTGCCCCCTGCTGGGTGAGGGCCGGGGGTGGAGATGCTTGGAGAACAAGCCCAGGTGAATCTGCCCAGGCTCAGGGCAGGAGGAGGTCAACTGAACCTGACAGGAGGGGACCCTTCCAACTATACCTTGGGGGGTTTCGTTGTAGTGTCCAATCAAACTGATACAAAACCATGTGGCTTAGAAGGGGTGCAACAGGGTCCCCGGGATAGGAGATGCTAAGCGTGCTCTGGGCCTCCTGGGCTTTTTCCATTGCACATGCAGGTGTGGCCTGGGAAAGGAGAGACAGGGTTTTCTCCTCTTCCTCCTCACAGGGATCAGGTAGCAATGTCTTGATCTCAGGGAGAGAGAGCCATGGTGCCCTTGTGGGGGTGGGCACAAGCTGAGACAGGAGGAGACCAGACTGGGTGTTTCAGGAAAGGTTTTCCTCCCTGGTCTCCCCACTGCAGGGGCCAGCTCACCATGCCCAGAGTCCAGATGTCTGGAGCGTGGCTGCCCTCTTGTGACCAGGAGGCAGCAAGGCCAGTGCAGCCAGGAGGTAGGACCTGAAAGCCAGAAAGAACCTTGAGAACGTGAGGATATTGCACCAGCCCCCGAAACCAGTCAGCCCTCCTCCAAGTCAGCCAACCCCGAAGAGTCAGCCTGGGTGTGTAGCTGCATTTCTTGGAAACCTGAGAAGGGGGAGGGCAGCATCTTCACCCCAGGGCCAGGGGTGGGAGCAGTTTCCAGGAAGAAACAAGGTTTTTGAGTTGTTCCAGAACCCTGAGTGAAATCCTTCAACCCCAGGTTCCCGTTACTCAAGGGGTCACTTCACTTAAGGTTTGGAGAACTTTGGTCCCCTCAGGACACCTCCCAGGGCTTCCCCGTGTGAGGCAGTCTTCCTTCCCTCCACCAGGCCTGTGAGGGGGGCTGGCCGTGCTTGTCATGAGTTAGCCTTGCGTTACAGGGTCAGAGATGGAGCGCTGCAAGAGTGCTTTGCCTGAAGCTCATTTTTCTAACACCCCTTGTTGGGATTCCTTCCTTCATTCACTCATGCATTCACACCTGCAACAGGTGCACCAGCAGAGCAAATACCAACAGTTTTCACAGTGAGCAAGGGAATTCTCAGGTGTTCCTATTTGTCAGGATGCTTTTAGCAATGGGTAACAGAGTCTCAACTCAAGCCAGCTGAAGAAGTAGCGTCCTTGGCTCGCTGGTCCGAAAACCTCCGGAAGCAGGCCGGCCTCGAGCTCACCAGTCAGACTTTGACCAGGGTGCTGGTCATTTCTCTGGGATTTTCTCCACAGTGAGATGGGAGGGCTGGTGACAGCCCCGTAGTGTCTCCTCCAGCCAGGAAGGCTGCTAGTCCCACAAGCCGTAGCTGAGGCTTCTCCCTGGGCACTGGCTCCTGGAGGAGCTCCCGTGTTCAGACACGTGTCCTCCGACCCACCTTCCCCACGGAGGCAGAATTCAGGGGGACAGGCGCTGGCACCCGTGAGCGCAGGACCGGGCTGGGAGTCCTGCAGACACCAACAGTGGGGCGGGGCTGGTGGACAAAGTGAGCTAAGAGACACGTCCTGCAGGAGAAACCGAAGTTGGCCAGGTGGGGACAGGGTGGGAAAAGTGTTCCGGGCAGAAAGAACATGTGTCACAGCCCCAAGACCTGGCAGGGGGGGAGTCTGGCCCCAGACCTCCTAAGTCCGGGAAGCCCCGCTCCCCACCTGCTGCCGGCCGCCCGGCTGACCCTGGGCGAGAGGACTCCCGGGGAGGGGCCTGACCGACCGAGAGGGCACGGCAGGGTCTTCACCAGGGTCCCCCCCTCTGCCCCGCCCGCTGGCCACGTCTCCACTGATGAGGCACACGCTAAGGGCGGAAAGGCCCCCGGGGACCGCTTGGCCCGGGACCCAAGTTCACGTGGCTGCATGGCCAGCAGGCAACTGAAAGGCGAGAAGCGGGCGGCGGTGGAATCAAAGGGCGAGGAGTCCTCCCGGAGGCTGCGGGCAGCCCTGCCCCGGGCGCATATTGCAGTGAGGGCAGCGGGCGGGGGGTGGGGGGGCAGGGCCCGGCAGCCTCGCCGCGCCTTCCTGCCCGCAGCCGGTTCCGGGTCTGCACTTTTTCCGCCCTGTGGGTATCAGCCCCCCGAGGAAGGATGCAGAGGGCGCTCTCTCCGCGGTGGGCAAGCGCGCGCCCCGCCCAGCTGCCGCGCCGGCGGTGCACCTCTCTGAGCCTCAGTTTCCCCGCTCGTTAATTTGCGAGGGGCGCTCGCGGATGATTTCTGGGCCCCTGGGCGCCGCGCAGCCCCCACCCAGGATGGGTGGGCGGGGCCTGGGATCTGGCGGCCGCCACCCAGGTCGCCGCCCCCGTCCCCGCGGGGCTGAGGCTGGGAGGCCCCGCCCCCCGCCCACGAGGAAGTGGCTGCAGCGCCGCGCGGGGCCCAGAGCCGGCTCGGCGCGTCGACTGTCCAGAGTCCGCGGCCGGGGCGCCCCGAGGTGAGGGTGCTGGGGGACCTCCGGAGGGGAGGGGGCGCTGCGGCGGAGGGGGCGGGCAGTTGCATGCAGGTGAGGAGGGTGCCCGGCGCCCGCAGACGTGGGGGCGCGGGGCGGGGGTGCCTGGGTGAAGGGGCACAGGGCTGGGGGCTTGCCAGGCGTGTGGGCGCGCCTGGAGGTGAGGGGACCACGGGGTGGCGGGCCGGCCCCGGGGTGGGCGG